>JAAGAY010009957.1:0-22299 GCA_011801015.1 Ardeotis arabs | reverse complement strand
AAAAAAAAAAAAAAAAAGAGAAAGTCTTGTATAAAACCCAAAATCCATAATCCTGTAAGTAGGTTACAAACTCCTCTGGATTTTCAAAGCTCGTGAGAGACAATCTGCTCTGAAGGTCCTTCCTAGTAAGGATTAATGTCCTTCCATGTGGGAGCAGTACACCCGAACGTTAAGCAGTCTTTCAACGTTAATACCAAAATAGGCTACGGCCATATAGGGTGGAACAGGACTATCCTAAACACAGTCCAAACAACGATTGTCTTCCACAGAGCTAGAAGGTAACAATTAATATTTAGGACACTAAGAGTACAGAGAAGTTGGAAGATTATCCACATGAATGCTTGATTCCAACTAAGTGCAATCAACTGTGCTTCAATGAAGTGAACTTACGGCTTTTCTTTAAAAGACACACATACTAACGTTAATGTTCACCCTTCACATGAAAATACTCATTTTAATTAAAAAAGCTGCCAGTCAACAACAGATGTGTTCAGCAAGAACTGATTAGAATTTAAGTTCTGAATTTACTCCAGTAAAAACATCTTTACCACAGCCAAAGTTAATTGCTCCTATTAACTCCAAGTACGTGTGGATCCGTCCGATGCAGTTAACATCACCGCAGTTCTTAAGTCCTGGCCGTACTGAAGTCTTATTCAGGTATTTGGGTTTACATCTCTCCCTAAAATGGAGTACAGCACATTGTAGAGCACATTAATACTTATGCAGAGCGAAACTTAACGTTCCATGCATTAAAACCAACTCTTCAACACAACTGGTGCCAGGAAGCAATGAATTGATGCTGTTAAACTGATATGTCTACGTTAGATTGGTCTAAATAGCTCAGATAATCACAGGCTTCCTTGGTGTAATAAATAAGCCTGTTTTCACTCTCTGTGCACTTATTACTTGCTTTTAAATTGTTACTGAATTGTTTCAGTTCAACACTTCTCTGGTATGGAATTTTAGAGTTTCTTTGCAACTAGAATAAGCTGTCGATACACAAGATAACTGAATGAGAACAGAGTTAAACTCAGAAATTCTTTCTACTTAAAAGCAAGCTAACCAACACAACAAGCACACCAAACAAAAGTATTGACAGAACAAACTGTATTTTGAGCCTGCTGCCACAAATCACTAAGGTTGCTTAAACTGGTTCTTTAGAGATGGAATATAAAATATCCAAGTGGACAAGCACGACTCCAAATTGATTCTTAATTGGAAGTATTTTTTTGGTCAACATTATTTGCTCTCTTTCTCCTAGCTGCCCTTCTGTAACAGCAATAGTACAATGCTACAGACCTCATTACGGAATCAGATATTTTGAGGAACCATTTATTAAAACCAGATATGCATTCTTACATATAGGATGACAAAAACTGGAAGAAAGGAATGTGACCCAAATAGATAGAGCTTGTTCCGACAGAGAGCACTCATTTTCATAATGCTTCAAAGTCTTTTCATTGCTTAGCTTCCAGAATGCCACAAAAAAACCCAACCAACCAAACAACTGGGAAGATGTGAAAGAAGCATTAATAATAAGTGCTGTTCACTGGCAATCTTTATGCTACCATAAAATTAATTTTACTCTTTTTAGAGTATTGGTACTAAGTAGTATTTTAACTACAACAAAGCAGTACATGAGTCATCTCAATCACTTCATTTCTGTAAATGAAATTAATGCATCTTACCACTGATCCAAAATATAATTCCTAATTTTCAAATAACGCTCTGGTGTTTTGGCTTGGCGCCCTTCAAAAAATTCAGGAATAGCTTGCTTTTCTTCTTCCAGAATGATGCTTCTGTCAACCTCCACTTCTTGATCAGGTGGCTTAAGCTCCGCTGCTTCTTCTTGATGATCTTCATCCACTTGGCAGGGAGAAGGAAAAAGCAATCCATTATCAGCCAGGTCTCTCTGTTCCTCATTCAGCTCCTGATCAGTTCCTTGTCTAGTACCAGGAGATGTTACTAGTGTGCCCTGGTCAGCTTTCTCAATAAAATTATTGTATTGCTGGTAATTTAAATTCACTGATTTATCACCGTTCAGGTGCTGAGAACATGTTGCTGCAACACCTGGAAAGACTAATGCATCCACTGTATCTTGCTTGGTATGTTGAGGATCTTCTTTAGATAACGGAATCGCAGAACTGTGTCCAACAGATGAAAGAATGTGTTCCATTCCTTTCGTTTCTTCAAGTGGACTTTTTGAAATAACAGATAATTCAGATTTTCCAGTTTCTTGATGGAAGGTAGGAGAAAGCAGTTCATCCATGTCATCAGTTATGTCTACTTCTTCATCATCTGACAGCTTTTCAATTTTCACTGCATTTAGATTGGGGTCTGCATGGCCTCTCAAATTTCCAGACGACCATGCTTCTACCCGTATCCCATCTTCAACAGGAAGACTGCTGCCACACTGACTTTGCTCTTCTTTTTCAGAATCACCATTTTTTGCCTTAAGAAAAATAAAACAACACTTTTAGGAGGGAAAAACAAGTCAATCCCCTCTGCCTCCCAAATAGTCAGAACTATTTTCCTTGAACAGCAGATATTCTTAAGTGTTTCTTCCTCTTCTTACCCTTTTAGTACATTTTACTCAATTGCAATTCATGTTACTCAGCATTATAGGTATACTTCTAGTGTAAATTAACATGTATTTCCATTTAAAAAACAGACAGCAGTTATTTCTTCTTAAATGCCCCCTGAAGTCTCAAATGGCGCTAAAGCTAAAACTAAAATACACAGCTGAAAGAGCTGTATAGTGGAAAACAAGTATTTTCAGGCTATTATCCAACAGCATAAGAGACTATAAATATACTACATTTATTGTTTAGTTATACTAGCAATGAAAATACTGACGTCATTCTAGGAATTTGAGATCAGGTCTGACTTCATATTTAAATCTGCAAATAAGCGTATTCCGCTTCTCTGAATACGTGAATAAACAGAGCACATACTTTTAATCAAGCTCCACGTACAAGAGCATACCTGTCAAACAGCCATTTTGCTAACTACAGAGATACTCCGTTTACCTTGTTCTTAAAATACTGCCGAGCGTAACTCTTTACTTGTAGAACAGTACGGCTTCCAATCAACTTGGCGATTTTCGTCCACCGGCGGCCAAATTTCAGCTAGTACAACAACGCACATTTACGTTACCTGAACTCTAACATTCCAAACGTTGCACTTTATGTACAAAAAGGCATTTAAAAACCCCAATTATTCATTACAAACGCACAAACAGTACAGCAAACTGATGGTAAAGAACCTCGCTACACATATTCTACCAAGAAGTAAACTGCACTCAACGGTAAGTTATTGCTGTTCTTAACTAGAGGATCATCCTCATCCAATTCAGGCACACTGTAGATTACTAACCCAAGGAATCCTACTGAAATGAATTTGTACTTGGCAAAGCAAACATTCAGCCCTGCATAACCGTGTAATCTCTAAAGACCTTACAACAGTAGCTAAGGGATTGCACATTATTAGCTGATTTGCCAATTGTCATCAGCCTCAGATGAACAAAATCCGCTGAACAAAACCATTTTAGGGGATTCAACAATATACATCTGATTTATCGTTAGTAGATGGCAATTATTTTTAACACATCAAAAGCAGAAGCAGATAAATATAATGTGCTCATTTATATTAATTATTATTTTGTTATTTAAGATAAACTAGTGATTTCTACTCAAAATAGTATATATAGAAACAAACTTACCAGTCCTTGTTCAAACAATTCTTTTTCTTCTGATGTCCACTTTAACGAGTAGCTAGCTGATTTTGTAGGTGATCGCACCCTAGGAAAATAGGAAGCAGAAGTCAGTCCTTTCTTAAAAATATGCGTTCTCAAATCCCAGTAACTGAAGGCAACTTCTCACAGGAGGACTACTCCCCATCTTCTGTAAAACTCAAAGTATTGTTTTAAACATGAATGCGGCTGATAAATAAAATACTGAGAATCATGTCAGCTTCTCCATCACACAGGAAGATTCAAGGCAACACAACATTCATCAGTAACTAACAGTACAGAAATACACAGAAGCAGCAAATAGAAAAGTTCAGGCAAGAAAGACAACTAGAATTAACAGGGATTTTTCATAAGGACCAAAGTGCTACAAAAAAACCAAACTAGTTTACTACAAGCCTACTATTACACAAGATATTTGTGTTGAAAGGTCTCTAAAATAATTTTGTACAGCCAAACAAAAGGAACTGTAACTTTTTTTTTTTAAATAGTGTTCAGGAACTTAACAAAAATCAGATGCCACACTTAAAAATGCAACCCAATCATTAAAATGTACGTACATGACTTTTCCAGTTTTCTTATGTGGGCTGCAAATAAAAAATAAAATGAAAATAAAAATTAGTAATTGTGATGCTGTTGCATATCTCAGCAAATAACCTTATTTTGAAAAGACTTTTCATTTCTTCTCATCTAACTGAGAATTTTTCCCAGAACATAGCTTACCTTTTCATAGATCTTTTCTCCACTTCCTTTTGATTGAGCCATATTTTTTCAGAAAGTGATTTATTAGATAAATAATATCTGAAATAGTTACTAAGTAAGTTTTCAAAGCATCAGAGTACATACTTGTACATGTGAGAATACTAACGACCATATAAATTATAGTAGCTCATAATTATTCAGCTGTAGAAACAAGTACTGCACTGCTTTCAGAACTGAAATACACACCATTTCAGACTCCTACTAATTTAATACAGCAGGAAGTGGCATTTGACTTCGGAACCCCATGCTCACTTTACTTGCAGCAAACTAGATAGGTAGCCTGTTTCTACAACAGCATTTTTCTTTTTCGACTTAAAAACACACTAAAGGAATTTTCATGGTACTGATGCTTTTTTTCAAATTAAGCCTCAATAATTAATTCTATTAGAAAAACGTTAATTGCTTTATTTTCTTGTTCCTCTATTACTATATATTACTACAGTCAATTACAAAAAAAAAAAAGAAAATAAATTAGCCTATGATTACTATTGCTATATCCTACCTAGTCTGCTAGTCTGTGAGGTCAATTTATGCCAGAAACGCTACTACTGGTAAGATCATTTAAGTCAACACTGCTTAAAAAAGCTAAAAAAAAAAAAAAAAAAAGAAGGAAGAAAAGCAGCAGCTGTTCCTTCCCGTTTTCATCTCATATGCTGGCAGAAGTATGAACACAGCCAGACAAAATCAGACAGCAAACCAGTCCAAGGGAAGAACGGTTCAGGAAAACGAACTGGCTATTTTTAGCCAGATCAGCTGTTTGATCAGGTTCTCTGTGAAGTCACCCAAATGGCTGCATCAGCACGATGCCGGAGGTGGCACTGAACAAGCAGCTGAAGCAGGGATGAATATTGCTATTTTTGGTGCCAGCCTAAATCCAACAAGCTTTGGAGTAATTTTCTGAAGAATCAGAAGCACCAGAGGAAGCTCCAGGTAGCTAGATGATTAATTCAGGGGTCCTCCTTGATTTGTGCAATCTCCCTACAAGATGACAGTGCTTCAGTCACCTAAACAAGAAAAGATTTGTGCAGTTCCTTTGGAAACAGGAAGTTTTCTGTTGTCATACAGGAAAACATAAGCAGATCAGCAAAAGGATACTCTTCTTCCAGCAACATTTTCTCAATGACAGCCCTGTTCTCTTCACTTATGCTGCTGTCCAACGTCCATGGCTGCAAACAATACAAATACATTTTAATATTTGAATTCTGGCACACTGTTACTTGAGTATCGAGATTCAATCTATAACAGTTTCTAAAAGTAAGCAAAAAGCACTGTTTAAAAACCTAAAAGACCGTGTACATGGAGGGAAGAGAACAGAGAAAACTGAAGTTCTGATAACCTTGCTAGAAGTATCACACATTTTAAAAATACTTACGAGATTGTTATCAGTTCTCCAAGATGAATCGAGATAGTGATCCTGCAGCAAGCCTGATGCTGCGTTTTCATGATCTCTGAAAAAGATTCCAGTGTTCAAAACAACGCAAACATAATAAAACAAAATGAATGCTGTCAGAGTGAAAAAAATGTGTAGTAAATAACAAAAACAGAAGATGACTGAATCAGATACTAAAATTAAAAGAATATATTGCAGACTGTTATGTAATGTTACTCTCTTATAATATTCCATTAGACATAGCATCAATCTCCCTCAGTCAGTCATCATTTTAGTAGTAACTCCTCACCTATCTCATTGCAGACTGTGAGATACCAGTGTAACTCTGAACAGTAAAAACTCACATCCAGAAAGACTGAAAGCAAGAGGTACCATGTAAAATACACATAAATGAAAGAAGGCAGTTTTACAGACAATCAAAACCCTCTATTTTAAAATCTAAAAGTGTCATTGAGTTCTATTATCTCCACGTAACATTTCTACATCTTTCTCCCAATAAGGTAAAAACATCCCCTTATAAAGAAAAAACTGTTTTCCTCCCGAGGAAAGCTCCTACTTACACAAGGTTTAATAGAACCCTATCATACAGGACTGTTAGTGCTCCTATGGACTTCAGCCAGACTACACTTGATCTTTTCTGTAAATAACTTATTACTTTTAGAAATCTGCCACTGATCAACATCATTGATCAACTTTCTTCTATTTTAGCACAGCGTAAAATCTCCTTATAAATTAATGTATTTTTTTTTTTTGGTCATTCTTTGATTCCAGAGCATTCGGACTTTTCTAAAGACTAATTAGCCCTATATGCCTTGCAATACCACTAAAATTAAATTCACCTACTATTCCAAACTGCTTTGTGATAGCAGTTCAAACACCTACTTATAGGTAAAGATAAATCCTCGTGTACAGCCAGAAACTAATGTAACTCCTGCTTCTTTTGGAGCCTATCAAGAAACGGGTCAGATCAACAGTCCCTGTGCCCAGCACTCTGCCTCCGACAGCGGCAACGGCAGATGCTGCTCTAGGCCAGCACACCAGCCCAGCCGCTGTCTCTGGCACAACCCTCTCCTGCTCTCCCAGCATCTGCAGTTGCCAGATTTGTAGTGCTGGAATTGCTGCCCATTCGCTTCGGCATCTCTTTACAGATCCCTTGCCTGTGAATTTCTTGAGCGAGTTTTCTGACCCTCCCTACGTTCAGTTTTTCAGACCTATCCGCCTCTACAAGTTCACTACCAGTTATGCAACACAGCACCTTCTGTCTATGTATTTGAAAGCTGTCTCACCACCAAGTACCCTTCGTTCACGTGCCGCAGGATCCGGTAACAGCAGTTCCGCATTTCCCTCACTTTACTGATTTCATTTTAATGATTTCTCCCCGCGACGCTCTCCCCGTTGGCGCTCTCCCCCCACCCCTGGGCCCTCAATGAGACTCCAAGGTCTCTCCCCCGAGGCTCCCGGCGGCGGGAAGCACCGGCGGGGGCCGGGGCCCCGGGCGAGCGCGGCCCTGCCCGGGCAGCCCCCTCAGCGAACGGCAGCGCGGGGACGCTCCCCGCTCGTCGCCCCCTCACGCAAACCCCGGCCGCCGCGGCCACACAAACCCTGCCCTCAGCGGGGCAGGGCCGCGCTCCCCGGAGCGGCAGAGCTGCCAGCCGGCAGCGCGGCCCTCACTCACCCCGCCAGCGTCTCTCCCGGCACCGCTCCTGAGTCCCCCTCGATGTCCACTTCCAGCTCCTCGGCCGCCATGACACCGGCCTCGCCGATCTCGCGAGAAAAGGCGGGAGCGCCGCGCCGGCGACTGAGCGTGCGCGGGAAGGAGGGAGGGGTGGGGGGGAGGAGCGGCGCGTGCGCAGCAGCCCGCGGTGAAGCAGCTGCGCCCTGAGGCGAAGCCGGGGCGGAGGCGGAGAGATGGCGGCTGGGGGTAGGCGGGGCGCGCAGGGGGCAGCCGAGGGCGAGCCGGGCGCCCTGAGGTGGGGGCGGCGTCTCGGGGGACGAGCCGAAGGGGAAAGGGGCGAGCGTCAGGCGGGGATGGGCGAGCGCGGGGGCTGAGGGGGGGAGAGTGAGAGGCGACAGAGGGAGGCGGGAGCCCGCCCGGGCCGCCGTGCCCGCTGCTGCCCCGGGCTGCGGGCTGGGAGGGTCCCGAGCGGGGAGCCGTGCCCGAGGGCCGCGGTGAGGCCGGGCCCGTTGCGGTGTGACCGAAGAGGAAAGGGATTTGGGTGCGTGGTGCTGCGGGTGTCGGGGTTGTTACCCTCTGTCGCGTCTTTACCCTCGCCTAGGAGATGACAGCAGCAGGGTGTTGTGCACTGTGGCTGTAAAAGTCGCAGTGTTACCCACCCGTGTTCTTAAATGTGTGTTTCATCTCTCAAAAAGTATTTGTCCCTTCGTGGTAATTGGGCGTCTAATTATACACTGAAAGTGTGAAGAACCATGAGGGCTGACTGTCATTATAGAGAAAATTACCACAAAGAACCTTTCGTCAACTCAAGAAAGTGTTTCTGTTTTAAGAGGTGACAATACAAATATTTTGAACCAATAAACTCTGTTGCAACCTTTTTATTCTGAACATTTCATCTTTGTGCTGGAATTTATTTGAAAGTGAAATTAATAAACAACAAATATGATAATTTTCATTACTTAAAAATGCAAAATCTAGACGAATAGTATGATGAAAGATAGAAAGAATAATCGTTGTTACAGTCTCGGGCGCTGTCAATGCCGTGTCGTAGGGTGTAACACAGAAATCCCTCTGAAGAGGGTCCAGCCCAATATTGAATGTCCGTGTAGCACATAGTAGCGTCCCGAAAACAACATGGTTGTGTTAGCAAAGTTTTGGGCGCACACTTCTCCTCTGGTTGGTTTATACCAAGCCTCTTGATAGGATTTATTAGCGTGGGGAGTGGGTCTAGTAAATCTAGCTTAGAGCAACCCCACGCTAGTAAATTCGCAGGGAGGTGGCTTCTGGTTTCCACTTAGCTCAGAAAGCAATAGTGCAATCAGCGTAAATTAAGCTAATACTATATTACCCTGGCTTTTTAAAAATATGATTTTACCAAACAATGCTTAACTATGTTAATCATACAGGCTAATATTCACAGATATATGAAAAGTTATTTTCTAACTTTTCTTTTTAAAAAAAAGTCTTGATTTATACTAGAGGAGGTCATATACAATGTGTTTAAGACTGGTGCTTTTAAAATAGGTTCCAAGTACGAGATTTGTGAGAGATGCAAAAGACTAATTGATACTTAGAAGTTTAACAGTGTCTTAAAGACCCTTTTCCATGGCTGCCTTTGATTGCTAACTTAATTCTGCCGGCCCTAACATAATTCTCAATCATACTGGGCAACAGCACTATCCAAACTACATTAAATGAGAATTCTGCATTTAGATTTTTTTGCTTTACATCTTCATTTTGTTATTAACATTTTCTTTTTCAAAAGTGTTACAATTTGAGCCCGATTTTCTGTTTTACTGAATTCTGCTACTTGCAGTGGGGTCTTTTTGAGACTATTAGCAGCTAGTAGATTTGCTTTTTCTCCTTGTGACCAGTTTACGAGAGCATTTGCAGCACTGAAATGACCAGCCTTGCACGCACAGTGCAGTGGAGTATCCCTGCTGCTGTCTAAGGCATTAATGGCTGCCCCGGAGCTCAGTAATAGATTTATCACGTCGCTGTGTCCATATTCCGCCGCAATATGCAGTGCAGTCTTTCTCCAAATGTTTCTGTCATCAATATTTTTATTTTTCCCTGAGGTCAGAAGAATTGTTACGAGCTCTGTGTTTCCTTTCATGGCTGCGTAGTGCATCGGAGTACATCCGTCCATGTCCTTAGCTCCAGATCTTCCTTTTCTAGCTAACAGAACTTTCACGATACTGAGATGTCCTCTCGCAGCTGCAGTGTGCAGAGGAGTCTTTTTCTCCTTATCTTGTGCGTTGGGGTCAGCCTTAGCATTCAGAAGCATCTCTACCATTGTTTTGTCTCCCCTTTCAGCAGCAAAATGTAAAGGTGATTTTGAGTGCTTGTCCTTAACGTTAACGTTTGCTTTGTGGTACAACAGCTGTTGGGCAACATCAGTGTTACCTTTTTGACTTGCAATATGCAAGGGAGTAACAAACTCTTTAGTGACAGCGTTAATTTTGGCCCCAGCGTTAACTAAAAGGCCAACTAACGCTCCTTTATTGTGAAGTGCAGCAACATGGAGTGGGGTTTCATCGGCTTGACTCGTAAGGTTAGCTTCCATCCCTTTGCGCAGAAGCAGGTTTGCGACGGAAGCAGCCCCAGCCTGAACTGCCAAATGCAAAGCCGTCTCTGAAGCAGGAGTCCGTATTCCAAAGTTTGCTCCCTTTTCCATTAGAACTTCTGCTGATTCAGCTTTGCCTGTTTCGCACGCCAGGAGTAAAGGAGTGTACTGCATTTCGTTGTAGGTGTTTACATCTGTACCTCTGTCAATTAAAGCTGCTACAATACCATGCAGATTTTTCTGTACAGCTCTAAAAAGAGCTGACTCCATTATGTCAGACGACAAATCTTTAGAATATTCTAGTAGTATTTTGAAGATGGAGGGGTGGTTGCTGTTGAAGGCTCTTTCAGCCACGTTGGAATCAACACTGGCTCCGGCTTCTAGCAGTACTTTTGCAGTATTTTCAGATCCCTGAGAAACAGCATAACTGAGAGCAGTCTGTCCTCTTTCATCCTTTCCATCAATGGAGGCACCAGCCTTTAAAAGCGTTTCTGCCAGATTGCTGTCATCTTTAAGAGCTGCCATGTGCAAAAAGCTGTGCTGGTTCCTGCAGCGTTTTGCCTCTTCTTTCAGGAGCATCTTCACTATGTGACCGTGGTTACTCTGTGCAGCCAAATGGAGCGGTGTCTTGCCTTCCATATCCAAACTGTACATACAAGCACCGCATCGGAGAAGCACTTTCACTGCATCACCACGGCCTTTCTCAGCAGCCCTGTGCAGTGGTGTTCTTCCTTTCTTGTCCTTCACATCTATCTTTGCACCTTTGCTGATTAAATATTCCATTATCGTTAGATGCCCGTTAGCGGCTGCAACATGCAGAAGTGTTTCACTAGAAGAGTTTTGTACATTAATATCATTGTCTTTCAATGTCTTCTCTAACTCAGGGAGATAGCCTTTAGCAACTGCAGCAAAGATGCCAACATCAGCGTGATCTTTTCTAGGTTTTGCTGCTCTTGAAAGTTGAGTTTCTTTTCCTTTCTTCTTAACAGCCCATTCTTGCTTTTTTCTTCGAGGACTGTCTTTTTTTCCCTGGTGCCGTTCACTGCTATTTTCAAACCAAACCTTGTCTTTTTCGAGTAAATATCCTACCAATTGTCTTCTAGCATCTCCAATGCTTTCATTTACATCACTGATGTATTTTCTCATCTTGCTATAAAGTTTTGGTTCCACTTGCTTTAAGCATGGATAAAAAAAGAGCCTGCAGGCTCGTTCACCTTGAGAAATCAGCATGTCTAAAACGCGGGAGTTCTTTTCTGTTCGTGTCCTGTAGAAACTCACGATCATCTTTTTTTCTGGGGTAAAAATACCGTTGTCTGTCAGCCAGTTCAGAAGATGATCTGGGTTGTTTATGCCTTCTGCTAGCTCTTCTTTTTTAGTCCTTAGGACTTCAATTGCGTATGGATTTGTAAACAGGACAGTTGAATGCATTATCGTGTTGATAATCAAAACGTGAATCGAGCTATTTTTTGATGTTTGAAGTGAAATACGAAATAGCAAAGCAGGATCACATCATTTCACACATTCTTTTCACAGAACTATGAACCAGCAGCCATTGTAGTTCATTGATAAATCTTTAAAGAATGAAAAAGCAATCAAAACTCCCTCACCTTTGGTTTTCTAGTTGTTAGAAGTCCTTTGATCTTCTCTGTTCTTCCTTAGCAACAAGTGAAGTTTAGTAACAAAACAAAAATCTGTGATATATAAAGGTGTTCCACTTGGAAGGCTTCTTCCAGGTTTTTTTTTTACGCGTAGTTAGGGAGCAAAAAAAATGCTTTTGTGAATCTGATATTTGAATAGAAGATACTTGTTTATCGAGTTCCTCTGCTCCTCTGGCCAGCCTGTTATTTGTAGGTGCCTAAATGACCCGTCTATTAAACATGACAAAAGGAAATTCACGGCATAGTTACTGTTGCCATGATTACATACCTTGTGTGATCTTAAATGAAAGAGTACACACTGCCAGCTACACAGGTGAAAGCCCTATAATGTAATGAAATGAAAACATAAAGACCTAGATAAAAATAAACTGTACAAGCAGCTAGTTATGAAGAGTGATCTAAGATGAGTTACAACTTCAGTCTATGAAGTATATTTCACTTAAAGGCTAATTAGCTTGTCATTCCTGCCGTAACCTGGAGTCTGTCTGGAACTTAATTCTTTTACATCAGGTGGTGGATCAGGGCGTGTGATTCAGTATGCAACATTTAAAGTATAATTAAATAGAACTTCAAATCTGTGAGTATGTATAAACTTCAGTATGATTGGAGGGCCTTTGAATCTAGCTGTAATTAATTTAACTTATTGGTGTTAAAATTCCTTGTGGAGAGAAGGAAATAAAATAATAATCATCTACACGTTTTGAAACCAATCGAGAGAGAAGCTGAGATTACAGAGTTCTGTAAGAGCTGGAAGTAAAATGAGCTGAAAAGCTGAAAGCTTGACCTTATTTAAGCAAATGGGAAATTTTGCCATCTGTTTCTTAGTTCAGCGCCCTTTTTTTGGGTCCTGCTGCCTTTGCATGTATTTTCTTTAATAGTATGTACAATGTGACTGATAGAATTTTTAATTTTTTTCTGTTGACTTTAGTTTTATAAGTAAGATCGCAAAGCTCGTTTTATTAAAAGAAAAAATTACTGAAGAAATATCCAGGAAAGGCAAGACTTTTAATATATATTTTGAAAGGCAGCCAGTTACCAAGTCAGCAAATTTGACAGCCAATTTAAGAGCCCAATAATTCCTCTGAAATGCAAAGAAGGGCACTACACCAAGAATAGCAAAACCTTTGTAATTTAGTTAATGATTGTTAACACATAACATGGAAACCTATGGTTTATTGTAGGGAGTCAGGAGGTCTGAATTGTCTTCCCAGATCTGCCAGTGACTCAGTCTGTGATCTGCACGTTATTTAGTCTTCAGATTTGACTTAACAAAGTACTGAAGATCTGTCTGTGTCTTGAGTAAATCGATAGTCTTTACCTAAAGTTGGTGAAATAAGATCATTGTGTCATCATTATTATTGTTCCTATGCCACACAGAGATAGCAAGACTTGATTACCCGCACGGGAAAGTTTTGAGTTCTAGCAGTGGAAAATGTAACGTGAGTGCCGAGAAGAATTATTAATATAAACAGCACAGGAATTTTTGGAACTCGTGAAAAATTTAAAAACAGAAATTGTGATGTTCTTTAAGAGTCTGTAAGAATGGCAGTGATTTCCTAGCGTGCAGAATACAGAAATCTTAGTAGTAAACTGTACAAATGAAAGGGTGCAGTACTCCTGACTGGCCTTGAGGAGGAACATTTGAACAATATATGCAGGCAGCATCTCTTTCAGGGCCACTGTGGCACTTTACTTGGGGAAAATAATATTCAGCAAATTACTTGTAACTGGGTGCAAATCAGTCTTCAAAATATAATTATGCCTTTTTTATAAGTTGTTCTTCATTATAAGTATGTGACTTATGAGGAAATTCTGTCTTAAAACAAGAATCACAATTGACAATAAAATTGTGGAAGCTTGTTGTATGGATTCATTTTCAGAAATTATGGTTTAAAAGCCTTCATTTTTTAATTAGTATTTTAACTACTTTTAGAATTAAGCCTTTGCTCCAGCAATGACTTCACAAAAATATTACAAACCTGAACAGTTGAGAAGAGATTCAGAACAGGCTATTTGAAGCATGCTTTTTGTTTATGGCTTTTTAACTTAGTAACTCCATTTATTTGACGTATAAATGTTTTAGAGAAGGAAAAAATATTTAAGTTCCACACCTCTTTTTTAATTTAGTGCGTGAGACCACAAACACCGCAAACACGTGGAATCACCGGGAAGCTCTTCATTAAAAATAAGAATGGCAAAATTTAATGTTACTAAAGATCTAAGAAAAGAAAGAAGTTGGAGAGAGGAAGAGGCAAATCTTTGGCCTTCTTTGTTGTCTTTTACATTGGTTTGTTGTCTGAGGGGCAGAAGGTGATATTTTTTCTGCTGGCTTCTTTAGCTCCATGTATCCAAGAGCTGTTCCTTATTAGGTTATTTTGATAAGAATATGATGGGGTTTGCTTCTGTCTTCTTTGTCAAATAGCTTCAATAGTGCCATCAGAGAAACTTCACGCTTTAGTGTGCTGATTGTATTTTAATTCAGTGTGTTGTCAAGAAGCCTGAAGTGAGTAGATTGTCGTGGCATAGAAATACTGAAAATCTTCATGTAGACCACTTACGCTCTAATATAATTGTTAAATGCAGAAGTAAGACTCTGTGTATGTAAGATTACCTTAACTCCGCTAGCTCTAGGTATACTCAGCACTCACTTTGTGGGAGGATATCAACTGAAAAGAACAGAGATTAGGCAGAGATTAGATCAGGCTTTAAAAGGGCAGGTGATGCTACCCAGAGGAGACATCTCTCTTTTGGCCTCTGCTGAATAAGTGTCCATAGAGGAAGCGTCTGCTCACAGTTTTAACCCAGCTGTAGCTGGACTGAGAAAGGAGGCTTCAGCCAGTTGTTTCTGACGTGCAACCTCAGTTTTGCCACTAACTTGTGTCCTTGGGCAAGTCACTTAATCTCTGTGCCCTGTTTACACAAGCATTAAAAAAGGGAATTTTTTTCTACCTCACAGACCTATCCTAAGTGTTTATTAATGTTGGTGCAGTGCTTTGAAGTTATAGAGTGCTTTGAAGTTTTTGTCCTTTGAAGTATTGTTTTCTGACTTCTCAAAGATGAACGTTTATTTCTTAAATTAACACGTGCCCGTATTTTCTAGCTTATTTTATGTTGCCATGTCATCATCAAATATACATTTAATTTTCTCTATTTTAATTTCTCAAAGATGAAAGCAACCCAAACTACACCTTGCAGGTTGCTCGATGAACATGCGAGGCGGTGTGGCTGTGGGAGTGAGGAACCCGTAGATGTCACCATTTCTCCACCCAGGCTTTCCCTCTCTGAGCCTGGAGCCTGCAGCTGTGGTTACTGTCTTCTGCTGAAACGGCATGTAATGCAACTGAAGGACTTCCAGTAACTTCTTATGTTCTCTAGGGCATTTTCTTGATAAAACTGATGGAAAGCCAAACATTAATAACACAATTTCGCTCACCGTGATATTTTTATGTTTCCCAATGTGTACTTTAATTTCATTTAAGACAATTGTTTGCAGTAATGCCAACTGTTTATTGGGAACATATCTCGCTGTAGAATAAATAGCTTGTAAGAGATAATAAAGCCAACATCATTATCTAAACATCATGAGGGATGGAGAAATAGATCTGGGTTATCGAGGCGTTCTCATTAATAAACATGGCTCAGGAATAAAGCTTTGTTTTGGCTAACCAGATATCTCAGTGTGGCCTAGCTGGTTGAGGGTGAACTATATTTAGGAATAGCTAGATTGAGGAACAGCAGTGTTAGAAGTGTTCGTGATGATGATTAGAGTGTATTTGACTTATTATAACACTGGAAGAGAAGCTGACGAGTCAGCATGTCTGCAAGAGAGACGAAATGCAGTGCTGAGTTTTGCCTAAAGATTAACTGCAGTAAATTAGGGAAGTCGAAAGGGGAGCTTTGGCACTGAGTGATCTTATTTGTGTTAGTCATATTTCTGCAGAGAGTAGGCTTGGGGCCTTCCTGGTGCTGAGAAACCTCTGCCCTGGCTGGTATTTCAATGCGAGGTGCCGTCCCCTGAGCGGTACTGGCACAGGCAGAGCACGCCTAGCGTCAGGGGCCTGAGCGGGGGCAGCTGCAGGGAGGGGAAAGCTGATCTGTCCAGTCCCATGTTTTGCATCTCAGACGAGCGCACCGGGCTCCCATCTTGTCATCTCTGTAGCTCCGGCGTCGGCGGGGCATAACCGCCCCTGCGGAGTCTTGTGCCAGGCCCGATACTTGAAAGAGGTACCTCGCAGAAGGCACAGCTTCCCTGCTTTGTCCACTCTTCATGGATGCTTTCAAAATCCTAAGCGGTAGTACAACAGCTGATAGAATAATTCAGGTATTTTATTCTCTTTCCAGTACAAGTCAAGATGTTACCCCAACACTACAGTACTATTTCCTCAAGTATAAACAAAGGTCGTGTTAAGCGCTGCACCCATACAGTGCAAAATGTTGGTTTTTGCAAAGATCAGTGTGTATTTTATGACATTCCCAACTTGGAGTAATTGTAAATGGATAATACCCAGCTGCAAAGTGCCACCGACGGCTGATAGAGCAGGCTGGCTCTCTGGATCGAACTGTAGGAGCGAGGCTTACCGTACGTAACTCAGCCAAAGTGAGCTTTCAGATTATTTTTCAGTTTACCATGCATGTATTAGTGAAGTTTAAGAAGAGTGACCAGACTACTTAGAATCCATTTTTTTGCCATTCAGGTTTTTAAATAATTAGATTTAAGGATTTTTCCAATGTTCTTCATGGAATTACTTGCCAGGTTGTTTTCTGAGAGGCAACATAGTGGAGGTAGAAGGAAAAAACCATTTCGTATTTGGCTTCACAGAGCTAAGGAAAAGCAATGTTCTTGTTTCAGAACATCATAAGTAAAAGAAAAGTTGATTTGAAACAAACAGAAAAATGTCAGTAATGATATGATGAAATATATATTTAGTTACTGTGATTTTCATAGTGCAAATTAAAAAAAAACACTAAAATTTATGTCTAAGTGATGAGTATTACTAGTTATTTGTTTTCATACATGTCTATTCTGCAGAAGTCTTTACAGTCACAAGCTTAATTTTATTTTAAGAACTAATTTGCCTGTTAATCTATTGACTAAGCTTGTATGGACACTAATACTGGTTTTACTAATGGGGAGATACCATTTTCCAACTCATTGGCTTAAAGTTCTATCAGTGTCATGACTTTTATAATAATTATCATTTTAGAAGTTTAAATGTGTCCTTTCAGACCAATGCTAATAGAAAGCAGTTAGGGCAAGATGCTAGCCCTCATATCATTAGCATAAAATATAAATTATGTGTAAGTATTACGTTACTAAATGCTGAGGCAGCTTCAAGGATCAGCAAAACCAAATGGAGAGAGGGCCAGGGTTTTTCTCCGAAATGAGCAGATTTTTTTTTTTCCATTTTAAGCAAAACAAGCCCTTGTGGTTTTGAGTCAGGAACATACACTCTGTCAGTGAAATCTCACAGAAAGAAAGACTTTATAGAATCTCATCTTAACTGTTGAAGACCAATGTCCTCCTTACACCCCCTGTACTCACTGGGCTAACCCTACCGGCAGCGTTACTCCCAGAAGGTGACTACTGCCGTGCCACCAGATCTCCCACAGAAGACTTTTGGCCAAATTTGCTTTGTAGATGTAGAGTAATTAGTGAAAAACTATTCTGGATTTACACCAGTACGCCAGCAGAATTTTGTTCTTGCTGATTATAAAATGCTGTAGACGTGAATAGAGACGAATGTGACTTTGAAAGGAAATAATGTATTCCCACATCATAAACCAGTTTTAACTGCTATTATTTATTAAGTTATTACAGTTAGATGTCAAGCATCAGACACAGAACAGACATTTACCTAAACAATGTCTTGCTAATGAAGTCTCCACACACACACTTTGAAATTTTGCCCTCTCTGAGGAATCAATTTACAGTATAATGTATATATATATTATTTATTATGTCAAAAGAATTTTCTAATCTATTTGTTTTAGTACCACAGCTGTTTTTTCGTGAACTTGAAGAAATAGAAATTTTTTTTCAATTCAGTGTGGAAAACAGTATCGATATTTTTTGTTCCAGTAAGAAAAGTTCTTCAGACAATTCAAATTACTTCAGGGGCTTGCTTGAGACCACTTTATTAGAAAAAAAAAAAAATGTATGTTTTCCTTCTTTTTTTTTTTAAAAAGATATAGAAGCATTTAATTTTTTTCTTCTGTTTACCTTTATTATCACTCATTTGTACTCCATCCTGATCAACTATTTAAAATAATCTTGGATTTTTACTTGCATTCAGTTTAAGCTTCTTGTACAACAAAATGAAATTTAACTTTCCTAGTATAGCAATGCTAGAAAATCATAGGTGTGTAATTGTATCTTTCTTATTAATGTTTTAGTCTGTTCATAATTCTGTAACTTGGTGAGTACCTTTTGTTTAGTTTCACAGTATTTCTCATTCCTAGAGGGTTTCCTGAGGCATATAGGGTTGATTCTTTCACGTGTTATCTCCTCTTTCCAGTTCTGACAGTTTCTCCTGTCTTCTGTTTGAATCTGTGACTGACTATTTTGGTTCCTCCAGAATGTACGTGTCTTCTTATACGTCAGGATCTGGATTCCTGCACCCCACATCAGCTCCAATTCAGCAAAGTATATAATTATACCTGTAACTATAGAGAGGTGCCTCAGTCGAGCGTAAGTTTGACTCCCAGAAACTTTACTGGGACATTAGCACCTCCTCTCTTTTTCTGAATTATGCTTTAGCATTAAGGAATTGATTCATTGGAGCACCGAATCAGGACCTCAGCTATTGTCCTGTCTGTCTGACTCCATGAGAAATACCCTTGTTGTTTTGGATAGCTCCCTAAATCACAAAATCCTGACAACTCCTCCAGATTCATGATGTTTGCTTTCCTTGGCATATCCCAAAACATCCTTCTCTGTTCAGCTGCACCTGTGATATTCCAGCAGCTCTCTTTGTTCCCAAGCCATTATGTCTTCCTACTCAAATTTCCATTCAAAGAGTGATTCATGCGGCAGGGGAAAGGCATGACCTAGCTGCCCCCTCAGTTTCCATCGCTTTGCAAATCATGTGCAGTCTCATCTGAACCGGAGCTTTCATTTCAGACTTCTCTATTCCCATTCCTGGAACTAATTCTTTTATTCCTTGCTCCTGTAGTCTGCACTGTGAGGAGAAAAATGTTTGCTGCATGAAGAGGCTTTTTTTAAAAAAAATTTTGGTCACAGGAGCAGTGAAAACAGAGCAGCATGGATTTTCTTTCCCTTAGGAATGCCTTTTCTCACTGCAGATGAATACATATGGTTGTTACCTGTGCCGTAGCTACTCTGTGGACAAAGCACAAGCTTGACTCATTATACCAGCATCATTTTGTTTTAATAATAGGTTTTATCCTCTGAATGTTTGGTTCTGATATCCAGCTGGAGAGAATTGCACACCTCCATCAACCATCTTTACAAGAGTGCATGCTCTTCCGTTGTTCTTTCTAATGGTTTTGATGTCTTCCATTGTCCCCTGTACTGCTTTCCTCTTCATCCTTTGAATCATGTTACTAGTTTATACCTTTTGGGGTCTCCTCTTCCACCATAATTTCTCCATCATCAAACCCACTTATTTACAACTCTGATCTCCCTTACTGTGCAGTAGAAGCATTCCCTATTTGAGAAAGATTTTAAGGTTTGGAGTTTTTTGTTTGTCTTTGTGGGGGTTTTTTTTGCCTCACATAAATGGAAGTTCTGGGTTTACAAGACTGTCAGGATTAAATTGTACTCTCTGAGACTTCTGGGGACTCCTGCCAGGTGATGTGGAAGATGCTGAAGAGGCATCCAGACCCACTGTAGTCTAAGTGTAGGTATATTTTCTGCTGTTACGGTTCCCAGTGAAGCAAACTCTTTGGCTCACTAGGTGATAGTGAGCCAAATAGTAGTAGTAGATAGTACACAGAATAGTAATCTGCCTGCTAGGGATAGTAGTAGTACACAGAATAGTAATCTGCCTGCTAGGGATTTTAGAAGATCCAGATTAAGGAAAGAATAGTGATTTTTAACAAGTACTTGCATGGTGAATTAGCTACAGTAAGTAAAGAGATGAGCTAGAGAATCAACCTTCTTTTTCGCTTGTGTCACAAGACATAGGGAAAGCTTAGTTACAACTAAAAGTTAAGATAGGGTCATGAAAATAGGATCAACATGACCGTACGAAATTAAAGAGGGGTATTGTATTGACAGCTCAAGCTATATTAGTAACTTCACGTTTAATTCAATAAAATATCACTATTTTAAATTTATCTGAAGCGGCCAGAACTTGCAATAGAATTCAGAGCAAACCCACTAGAGAGTATACATGGCCACGGCGTACTTGCTAGAAATATCACTTAATTGTAGCAGATTACGTCTCAGATTTGCACTTTCAATAGTGTTTTGGTTTGGTACCTGTATTCCTTTCTTTTTGTATTAAAAAAAAAAAAAACTAAAGCTCTTCTGCACTCTGTAGACTTTTTACTTCTTGTTAGTTTATTTTACAACAGGTTGCATTGATGTTATCTAGATGTGGCTTTCAGTTTTGCATGGATTGGCACCAAAACCACCAGGACGGTCATTTGTTCCCCCTTCCCCTCTTTTACTCCCTGGCATAATTTCCATCCGACAAAGCTTTTCAAAAATAAGGAAGGAAAAGGCCTTCCTGTACAAGCTTCCTGTGAATCCTATCCAGATATAAAAGGCTTGTGTAAAAGCTTGGCAGGCAATCCCGGCATATGCCACTTAGTGACTTCCTTATTTTCTGCTATCATTCCACGTACAGCAAATGAATCTGAAAATCAGAGTAATTTCCATTCATTTTTGAATAAGAAATTTTAAATGGTAAATTTCCTATCTGTGTGTAACACCCACATTTTAAATTAAAAGTTTTGAATGCTGACAGCATTAGTCATAGGAAATCCTGTATGAACATCCAGCACTTAAGCTGGACCTTCCCCTAGATCAGGCTGTAGAAGGCATTTACAGGAAAAGGGTCGGTTACTCTTAAATACTGTGTTGATTTTTAACCCTTTACCTGCCATTCGATCTCATATGACTGCTTTTTTCCTACAGCCCATTTTCCATTTTCTTGTGGACAAAATGGTATCGAAAAACTACGTATTTCAATGATAAAATTATCTGTATTTTAATAATATACCAGTAGCATTCTATAGATACATAGGTACGTGTGTAGACCCTCCCCCATGAACACTAACAGTCTTCAGTGTATGCTATTCAGAAGAAAAGTAATTTGAAGAAAAAATATTGGTTTAGAATATTATATTGGATATAAGGGAACCAAGTGCTTTTAATAGCAGGGTTAACTGGGCATGAACTTCAGTGTCAGCAGTATGTTACCGCCTTAAAGAACAGACTCGTGCCATGGTGCTGAGGGCAGATGTATTAATATTCACATGTTAATTATCAGCATCAAACAAACTGGATAGCTCAGTAAAAAAGGAGAGCTAAAAAAGCCAATACAACTTTGTAAATTAAACCATAACATGGTCAAGGCATGAAAGTAACATATACAGCTATGCTGCACAGGATCTTTGTCGTATTACATGGGTGAACCAACTTTGATAGTTTCTTTGTCTTTATTTAAAAGGAGCCATCCTGCAACGGACATTATATCTCTTAAAAAAAAAAAAAAAATCCGAGTTATCATTTTCATTTAGTGGGAAAATGCCACACATGTTGAGTTACTGTGGAACAGCTGGCTTAAATTAAGGTTTCAGACTTAAGGAAGGAATCCCAGAGCATAAAGTATCAACCAAAAGCTAAATTCAAGATTAGGATGAGGCTTGTGATGTTAGGCATGGCAAGCGTATATTCAGCAAATGAATTTAAAGAATCATACTTTTTTTTGTAATGCTGTGAATTGTAGTGCTCCAATTTTAGATCAAAATACAGCAATGTTTAAATACAGTTTAATATAGTTTAATAAATGAATCAAAATAAATTTTAATATACCATTGTTCATAGGTGAGAGGCTTCAGATTATGCAAATACTGATGGATGACAATAAAATAAATAGAAAGCCATTAAAAATTCTCAGTATTTGAGAGCTCCACTTTTATTCTGACTCTTCTCAGGAGTCTGCCTTTATGTTCTCTCTTCTGAGAAGACTCTTCTCTTGAATTTCAAGAGCCTTTCATATATTTTTGGAGCTTCATCATTATAAATAATAATTTTTGGTTGTACAGGCAAAAGTGATAGTTTTTACTGGTTCTGGCTACATGGAGACTTTATGTTTGTTTTCAACCTATACTTATAAAACTTCTTTTTAACTCATAGACTCATGGAGTCATAGAGTCCTTTAAATCAGAGTGTAGATCTCCATGAAGTCAGTATTATTCTGAAGATCCAAACCAGAGGGAGGATTTAGGCCAAGACATAATTCTTTGGTTTGGGGCTTTTTGGTTTTGTTTTTTAAGCCAAGGCTTGGACTGCCTGGAAGAAGGAGAATT
>JAAGAY010009956.1:0-12294 GCA_011801015.1 Ardeotis arabs | reverse complement strand
CTTGCAGGGGGGTTGGACTAGATGACCTTTGAAGGTCCCTTCCAACCCTAACCATTCTATGATTCTATGATTCTATGATTCTATAGTACGAAACATTAAAATGATTGTACGAGTAAGAGTTAAGTGCCCAACACAGGCAAAGTTAGGGAGCTAAATAACTTTGACACATGTCACGAGCTCTTTTTTAGGAGTGACTCATGTTCTAATAGGGTGATATGTTTTGAGGTTGCTTTGATGTATATCAAATTATATTTTTCTGTTCCATTGACAAAAAATCTAAACACATATTAGCAAATTTCCACAGTAATATTACTGAAAAATGTAATATTAGTGATGTTTATTACTCCTTAATAATGAAATAAGCAGAACTAAGTGTTTGGACTGTGTCTTAAGACAGTTGCTTTTGTGCTTCTTCCCCAAATAGGAATGAAGAGTGAAAGCTGAATACAATATTTTATTGAAGACCAGCCTCTCAGCTGGAACTTGGTGCTGCTCCTTTGAACCCAATGGACACCATTTCTTGCTAAACTGGATCTAGACTATGATGTTTTCCATCATGAGCTGTCCTCTTGGGTAAATAGCAGTTTTCCACTCCCTATCTGAAACGAGAAATGAGGACTGCACATATTCTTCACGTGATGTGTCTCAGCACTGGAAAGTCCAATAGCTTCCCATTGCTAATGTTTTGCCTATGCAGCATCTGTCCTTTGATTTTCACACACATAGCTGGTTGTAGCTGTTGCTACAGCATCCATATCTGCGAAAGCAAGGCCAAAGTCTGGGCTGAACATATGCCTTATTCCCTATGTTTACTTCAAGGTAGTGTTCAGAATCATTTCTTTAGCAGAGAGAACATACTGTAAGTGAGAATATAACCATGAATATTTGATCAGGGACACACAAAAAGAATCTGAAATTGTATGGTACCAAGATTTTAGCTAACACATGCATGAACGAGCAATGGAGCTGATATTAAATGTGTGCTTGTATTTATCTTGTTCTGCAGTCTTGCCTACACATCAAGGGGAATGAAACAAATTGAAACCCCACATTGAGCAGCATCAGATCTAATTGTAGCGCAAAATGTTTTGCTAATGAATTTCAGTTTTAATATCTTCTCCTAGAAATAATGCTATAATGCTACTGAATAAAAGTAGATTATTAATATATATGGTTAATTTATATTAAGCCAGTTATTTGGCTAATTTATGAGAAAAGACTATGAAAATAAACATTTTTATCCATATTAATAAATCTTTCACTTGTGAGCTACTGTAAGTTATGTCTTGGTTTTATTTTTAGATGCTGTTTGCTGGTTGCTGAGAAATACATGCATGAAGTTACTCCCTGTCCTGGAGCGATCATAATCCAGGCCAGTAAGTCTTGATCTTCTAATAATGGGATTCCCATTTGCGAGGCAGGGACACCCTGAGCCGTACTCCCATTATCCGAGATCTCCCATCAGCCAGATGGGGAGGAGTGCTGCCAAGCCCCAAGCGCTGTGGTGTCCTGAGCCTTGATCTGAGAAACACACACACATGCAAAATCCACTGAGGATGGGTTGGTGAAACCAAATGAACAGGAATGTTCGCACTTGGGAAGACTTGCACGGCTTTTCCAACCATAGGAAAATTCTTGTCTCTGTGAATATCCCTGTTTTCATCTCTTGGAAGAAAGCAACAGTGAAGACATCTATTTTACACCCATGTGCTTGCCTGACTTGGGACAATATGCTTGAAGTGGTAGGTGACAACTCAATTCTGCAAAGTGCTGAGCTCCGCATAAGAGGAGCCAGCACCTCGTCTCTCCTGGCATTACCAGGAGCCAAGAGCACGTTCCTGAGATGTGTTGAAGTCAGCACCTTACTATATCAATCCATCCACAGCTCCTCCTTGTCATTCATCTTAATCCTGTCCTGAATTGTTCTAATATCTAGAGGATGTGGCACAAAAGCCTTTTCTTAAGCCCCTCTTTCATCCATTTGCTGTGCTGGAGCAGAATCAGGAACACTGATATTGGACAATTTAAAGTGTCCTGAAGGTTTATATTACTTTTGCACCTTCCTGGGGCATTTGTTACACCCTTCTTTCCACAGATGAAGTCAGATCAGTTTAATTTTGTCTTATGATCTTTAAAAAAAAGGTGGGGTTTTTTTGGCTAGTAATACTAATATAATTAATTTTATCATAAAGCCTTCTGCAACAAAATCTTATTCAATCTCAATGTGACACGCAACCTTAAAGTGTTGCTCTGTGAACTACAGATAGGCTACTTGAGAAATGCCAGATGAGGTATTTGGCTTTCAGCAATATTGCAATGGATAGCTAATTAGATGCTTTGCTAATAATAGTATGTTTGAGGAGATAAGCTTAATTACTTGTTGAATTTCAGTGGAGTTTTGCAGACATGTCTGCATATTCCTGATAGCTAAACCGGCTTTTGTTTAACAATACAATTCATTCTCATTTGTATTTCTCTAGTTCAGATGTATCATTAATGAACATAAAATATAACTGATGGAAAGAAATAGAGGAAACTGGTATTTCTTAGCTAAACTTCATTACTATATGAAAAATAACCATCAAGTCAATACAGTAGCAGCAGATACTCATCACACAAAACCCTCACGGGAAGTCAATGGAAATCCTTCTGCTGACTTAAGGAGAAACAACAGACAACATGTAGGATGGTTGTCATTAAAATATTATGTTTGCAATTTGCATGTAATCTCTGGTCCCTGCAATACTGTGAAGTTCATTACTTTCAACAAATAATTATCAACACTTTGACAGTGACCAGGAAACTAAAAGGCTCTTCGCTTCCCAGGTTGTCTGGGAGATACACAGAGCTCTCCCGGTGTTGCAGCTGTTCTTAGATCACAATAATGGAGTTTTTACCCTTCACACTCCATACTCTCAGGAAGCACAGCTGTGACTTGGAGCTAGAGCACACAGCCTAAATAAAAGAAATATTTCTCATTCCTGGAGCAATAATGCCAGCTGTTTCATCTCTTCCTTAGGGCATGCTTACCCAACATGGCAGGGCCATGCCAAGGTGGCACAGCAGCCAGGTGAGCCAGCTAGGTGAGAGTAAGGACACTACCCCACCGGGCATGCTTTCATTCCCATGCTGGCTTCTGCACTGAGCCAGGGAGATGCTGACTCCCTCCGTGTTATAAGACAGAGCACAATGCAGAGACATTCGTGCTTTCCTACTTTCACCCTGAAAACACATTTTAAATGCTGATCTGGAAGGAGGACAGCTGAGATGGAAGGCAACACAAGTCCTCTATATCTAACTGGCCTTGAGTCAGCTCAGCACTAGTAATGCTAGGTCCAGCTCTGGACCCCCAATACAAGAGAACCATTGACATAGTGCCATGATCCAGTGGAGGGTGACAAAGATGGCTGGGGACTGCACATGGCACATGAGGAAGGACTGGGGGAGTTGTCTTTTTTGGCTCAGAGAAGGGAAGGCTGAGGAGCAATCTCACAGCTGGTGCCAATGTCCAGCCCATGATAGAAACCTATGATGGGAAAGGCACAGTCCTGGAACAAGGGCCTCAAGAAGGCGGCCCCTGAGAGAAGTCTCCACCCTAAACAATGCTCAGAACTCACTAGGCCAAGGCCCTAATTAATCTGATCAAATTTTGAATTTAGCCTTGCTTTAAACAGCTGCCTGGACTAGATGATCTCCAGAGGTCCCTAAATAACTCTGTCTGAAGACACTAGGGAAATTAAGGAAGCAAATATCACTAGTCTCCACAGCATCTGGAGAGTAAATAAAGGAACTTCATCTGACCATGGTTTTTATTGCAAAATGAGTTATCTGCTGATGCCCTAGGGTCCACTAAGCAGCTTCTAGATCTTAATTAAGGCAGTTACTTCAAAGATAATTCAGCACTTAATACCTTAGTATACTTATATTCTCCTAAATACTTCCCTGAATTTGAGCTCTGCTGTTACAGATGACCTCATATGATACAAGGGACCAAATGTAGATGGATGCTGACTTAGTATTAAAATTCTCAGCAGCACTAAACCCCTAAAAGACACAATGCTATTCTGCATGCTACAGCAAAGTAGTTCAAGCCAAAAGATTTACGTTCATTTAATAATAAATAATTTCATGGGAGTGTGAGAGTTCAGGATCTTTGACCTGGAACACTGTTTGCAGACTTCAAAATTCCCATACGAGATTAAGTGAGCTAATTGATGACAGCTCCTCCAGTGCTACTCTACTCTTTCTGTGTCAAGGAAAGAGGTTCTAGGTTATGATTGCCCTTCTAATGAAAAGGTACAGCCCATGCCACAAAACTACACTCATATTTGGAAAGGAAAAGAAAAATGCACAGCTGAAACGGCTGGTGGTAAGAAAAGGAAAAGATATGCTGAAAAAACAAAACAGCTAGTGGTTTAATGAAACTTGACTTTGAGCTGCATAAATAAACACAGCTAAAGCTGCTTGTAGAATTTAGGAAAACACCCTGAGCACATGAAATGTGGCGGTTACCATGGCAATTTATATACAGTCATACATCAGACAAATCCAGTAGCTCTTTTCCAGTTTAAACTCCCAACTAAAATTACAGGATCAGGTACAAATGAGCAAATTTCTCGTCTGCATTGGTGAGAGATTTTTCACATGAGTACTTCCATGGGGGTCAGCTCATGACCTGCAGTGAGTGACCACCCACCCCACCATGCGCAGGGGTTTACAGCCTGGGAGTTGCTCTCTACCTCCTCTCTGCCTACTGTGAAAAATGAGTGTGTGTAGGGCAGAGCACTGCACAGCAAAGCTCCTTTCTAAAAGGATGGGACTGAATACAACACAGGGCTGCTCTTTTGACCCCTGCCACCTGCTTGCATGGCATCCTATTCCATGGCAATGTACAGCAGCTCCTGTAAACCTTAGTACTCCGCGCTGTCTCCAGGAGCCAGCACTGCTCACTGCACCTGTGGCCTGGTGCTGGAAAATCAGCCATTAGTGCTTCATGCCTGCCTGGATGCCCAGCATGCCCAGTCTTGCCTGAGTACTGCCCTGTCTGGAGCCCAGATGTGACCAGCTGCCAGCATCCCCACACAAACACCACGTACTGGCTCTGGCTGGGTGGGAGTTGATTTTCTTCACGGCAGCCTGTAGGGTGCTGTGGTTTGGATTTGTGTGTAAAATAGTGATGGTAACACACCAATGTGTATTACACTCCTTTCTGATTTCCAAAATTAGGGCAAGGGAGGACAGGGTAAGGGAAGCTGCAAGGCTGAAATGGCAGTGAGATCTTCATATCCTTCGCTTCTCCCTCTGCATGTCCTTGCCAGCTGACTATGGGCAACATTGCTGACCGTTTGAAGATGCGCTGAGGATCAGGCAAGCCCCTGCCAGCTCATGGAGGGGATGCAGGCTCTGGAGCCAAGCATGGTGACAGCTAAGGGAGCAGATGTCCACCACTGCGACTGGCAGGTGGTGGGCTCCCCTGATGTGGGTTGCCTGGGAGCCTGCCTGGATGTGCCTGGAGTCCAGGCACCTCGGCTGTGAACACCCTGAGCAGCCCTGCAATAGCTTCAGAGAGGGTGCGTGCGAAAAAACTGACCCAGGGACAGCATAAGAAGAAAGAGTCAATACAACTGGAAAAGCTCTGAAAGGATGGAATGGCAAAAAAAGGATGTTATTCTCAGGTCTATGCCCAGAGGGAAAGTAAGGGGTAAAACGGTGGATGGATCCGGGCTCTCAGCTGCCAGGGCTGTTAACAGAGAGAGACAACAGGAACGGATTGCCTGGCACTGCAGATGGGAACTGCGGCTGCACTCAGGGAGGGGGATCTCAAAACGGCTCTCTCTCAAGGGTGTCCTTCCTGACTGATAAACACGCTGTGCACAGTTGTCACACTGGTGCGTGTGGTCTTGGAAAATAAACAAAGGTACGTTCGACTGAAGATGAGAATGACAAGAAATAACAAATGACAAGGAAATGCAGAATCAAAAGTTCCCCGATGATAAAGGTCTCTCTGCCAGAGACCACGCTCTCCTCAGTAACACCACACAACTGCTGAGGCTACAATTTCACTCTCAACAAAACACTTCTATAAAATACTTCCTACCTGTGATCACGCAACCATGCCCTGAACGGCACAGCTCGTGGCAAGAGTGTGCTGCACAGACTTGCTGGAGATGAGGTCTCCTGGCCCATCTCCTTCCTGCCCCAGGGGTTTAGGAAACTTGGGAAAGAAGTTGGCAGCACAGTGAGTCATCTCAAACCTCCCATGCTAACGCTTTGATCTTCAGCACTGTGATACTACAACGCCACAACAAGTAGGTGAGCACATGCCGGGCCCGAGTGAATAAGTGATGCATTTTAACAACAGACCTGGAAGCATCGTTATATTGTGTTTCCATTTTAAGAGTTGAAAATAATTAACTTGCAGAATATGGATGTCTGAAAGACTTTATGCTGCTTCTGTGCCAATGCACAAAGTGTTTTGTCAGACTTTCTCCACCTAGCATCTCTTACTGTCCTAAAAAAGAACCAAATGAAAGACTGATTTTTTTTTTTTCATTATTCCTTGGTCTCTTTTCAGTTCACAAGAACCTTTCAATATCATTTAGAAAATGAAATTATACTCTTCCCCCTCCAAACTGGGAATTTTAGTTCAAATAAGTCTTGGCAGAATAATAAATCTATTTAAATATTTTATTTTTTTTCCAAAACATCTAGTGCTTTTCGGATGATTGAACTGAAAGCTTGGAAACCAAAGCCCATCCTTTTCTCACTGAAAAGGTTTGATTTGGAGAGGCTGCATGCATTTCTGCTTCCTGACTAACCGGTGTGCTTTCCGCATGTTTTCCGTAAAAATAAATAAATAAATAAAAATCATCTACAACATTGAGAAATCAGGACAGTCCACAATGCAGGCATTTTGGTTTCTCTTCTGAGACCACCAGAGACAGCTTTTTGGATCTACACCCTGGACCAGCCAGAACCAGATGGAGAACCAGCACTTGTAGGCTGTGAAAAAAGCAGACAGGGTTTGCTTTTGAAGGACACGGAGCGTTTTTAACTCCTAGAGATGGCACAAAGCACTGAGCTGCTCAAGAGTTCTCAAACAGCTGCACAGCAGTCACTTGCTCACTGCTGGACTGGACTTCTGCCTCTACTGAAATTTGAACAAGGCAACAAAGAAAGAAAAAAAAAAACAAGAAAAGGGCCCCATCCTCATGCTAGTCTCCTCACCAGCTCCATCCCATGAGACTTTACACATACGTAACCAATGCACTACACATGCATGATGAAGCTTGCTTTAAAGGTTATCACAGAGCAAAGATCTCCTTCCTCTGTTCTCAAGAAAGCACAAGGAGAGAAAACGATGCTGGAGCCCTCAGCAGGCCTGCTGCCTGTTTGCTACAAAAATCTCAGAATATTCTAATGAGCCAATTATTAAACCCAACTTGTCCTGTTAAACTTGCAGTACGTACTTGTTCTAAGCTGGCACAACAAATGACCAGGTAATTCTCATTGCTGAAATATGCTTGGATCTTCTCAGAAGAAAAAGAAATAAGCAAAAACACCACACTTCACAGCTGGAAAATAGATTTTTAAAAAGGTAAAATTATGTATCTGCCTTCTGTAACACTGAAATTAATTTTATAATGGCTTTGTGAATCTCTTCACAAAGTTCAACTGCAAGAGAAAGGTGGAGGTGACCAGAGAGGTCAGCTGAGGTAGCAAGTAAAGCTTCTTATGGAAGCACCATTAAAATAGGCCATTCAGAAAAACCCATGCGTGCCGTGATCATTTAATTTATTACTCTCAGTCTTCAACGGGAATAGATAGCACTTTTTAAACCTCTCAGTCTCAACAGATACAGCTTCCACCACTTGTGTAAATCAGAAGTGACTACATGAAGGCGGTGTGTTGTACAAATGCCATGTAAGAGAACCAGACCTGCAGGATTCACGTTACACAGCAACTGAGGCTGACACATAAAAAAATTTGCAATTTCATTTCTGGCTCTAGTGCAACAGCTCAGATTTAATATTAGTTAACTTCTTTTGGGTGTACAAATATTTGATCCCCTCTTGCCATTCTCCCAAGGGAAATCACTGACATCTGCCTTAGCAACCATGTAGCCACCTAAGTGACAATAAATATTATAACCTTTTAAATAACAACAATTTAAAGACATAAACAGTGGAGGGCTACATCCAGCTACTTTTTATTTTGAGTAAGTGATACTGAAAAATGCAGATCAGCCTTCCAAGGCAGGGCAGGGGTAGTGCTGAGTGCCTTGTAAGCACCATTATCCACATAATGGTTTTACTTCCAGTGAGTACTTGGGCTGATGACAGCCCAACTCGTCCTTTCCAGATGACCCTGCTAAGCCAGCCAGACCCTGCTAAGCCAGCCAGACTGGTATTTCCAAAAAAACTTCCCAAGTGGTAACATGAACAGAGACATTGACCAATGCTGTGGATTGACTTATGCAATCAGACACAGCGTCCAAATGAGATGTCGGGAAAAGCTGGCATCTAAAAACACCGATGCGCAAATGCCATTGTGACCAGGGACACCTTGTGGGATGAAGAACTCCCTGGGGAAGGAGTGGGACATCACCTCAAATCCATCACAAAACGTCAGGACTCCTGAGGCTGGTTTGCATCTCTGCTCACAGAAGCAGTAACAGGAAAAATGAACACAAATTCCCCATGACCACAAACGCTCGGGATCAGGCAGATCATGAACAGCCTGCACCAGGAGACAGCTTTACCCCTTCTCCACAGCCCATGTCATGCATTTGCCTGGCACAGTGGCGTGAATCTTGCCTGTCCACGATCAAAGATTTGCTAAGCAAAACTTGATATACCAACACGATGGATTGTGCTTCTCAATTTCAATGTTAAGCCCTACTCTGCAAGGCATAGCACCTCTTGAAAGTTAAGGAAGTGCCCATTGCTGATAGTGAGTGAGTGTACAGATACGACACAGGAGCGCAGTGCTCCACAGCAGTATCACACCACAACCACAAAACAGAAGCTCTTCTGAACCTCTCACTCGGGTCAGATGTCCTCTCCAGCAATACGTACTTAGCTGGTGAGATGTGAAGGGTTCATTGACTCTTAACCTATTTTAGCAAAGCAGTTCTGAGGTCCAGGTGTGAAGATGTTCCCGAATGGCAGTTGCTATGTCAGTTTTCACTCCATAGCAACTGACACCAGCCAGGGATGCATTTACTTTTTCCAAATTAAGGCCAAAGTAATAAAATGTTCACATCACAAACAGAGAGGAAATTGTAACATGTAGCATTAAGCAATTGTAATAAAATCCTTTTAAACCCAAGGACATCAGGTGCACCAAATATTAATGTCTCCTGTAATAACATGATCTATTATTAAAACATATTATTAGAGACAGAGACTACTTTGTATTTAATAATTAGTTTGCAATTTTCACCATCTTCCAACACATAAAAACAAAGACACCTGCTGAACATTTTTTATCAAAACTTGTTTGCTTTTGAAGGTTGTCCCGCAAAAGAAATTTTAAAAACAAATAATCTTTTGCAATCTTGGCATGAATAATTCTGTAAAATCTTGGTTTTTTTTTTTTTTTAAATGTAATTCCAGACATGTGCTGTGCTACATTGGAAGAGAATAATTATAATGAGCTTTCTGCTCTGTATGTTTAGGCTTACCAGCTCAGCATTAATAAGGGTCCCTTGCTACACTCCTCTTGCAAGCACTTGAGGTACCAGCACAGCTCCTCCCAGGGTGAGAGATACAGCAGGGAGAGGAGACCAGGCAAGACCACCTCAGTAGAAGAATTGAGCCATGGGATAGCTTTAAGATAGTTGTTCTATTTTTAATCAATCATCTTAGCAGAGACGAAAAATTGCCAAAGCAGCCATGAATACCACCTCGAGGAAGTCTGAGGGAACAGGCTTGCAATATTATGAAAAAGTGATACACTGACACTTCAAATCTGGATCTTGTGAAGTAGCGGGGTCACAACAATCTCTTACTATCATCAGTCACAATCGAAAAAGCCCTGACTGTGTTTATAAACTCTACAGTCACTCACATTGGGGACGCAGGAGCATTTCATTTCCTTTCCTAACTAGCACGTTTTACTGGTGAGCACTAATCTCTCATAGAAATAACACGAACCCTGTTTCAGACCATCAGCACACTCCGTTACCCTCCGGCTGAAAATTATGTTCAACAGCTGAAAATCCACTTCCTTCACAGAAATTGGCTCACTGTCCCTCATCAAGTCTCATAAGGCACCACTGTGAGAGAGACAGCTCTGCCAAGGCAATGTCACACAGTTGCACACTGTAATTGGGGTGGTGGGGTGCAGCATGGGAATCTGGGTCCATATCGACTGCTGCCTGAGTCATAGGAGATGAAGCACCATTCCCTGAGGGAATCAGTAACATTAAGCATACACATCCCTACTTTATCCTACCAATTGTAAACTTTATTCCCTATTGAGTTAGAATGACCTTTAATTTATTTGAAATAAAAATTCATGTGAATACAGTGCATTATTCGCATATACAACATGATATCTATTTTTATATCCGTTCCAAATATAAAAGGATATTAATGCATGGGAGCGGGCACTTTCATCTGATGTAAGATTTCACTGCATTTCAACACAGAAATCCATCAGAAAAGCCTGTAACTCTCATAACTGCTATCTGTGTTTAATCTACACAGGGAATGGCATAGGACCTCCATCTGACATGCAAATGAATATAAATCCTTAAATAATACTCTCCACATAGTGATGATTGTAAATGTACCCTCATTTTTACTGTCCAAAAATACAGATCTATTCTGAGAAGACAAAGCCCTGCCAATGACTTCTGAAAGTCAGTTAATGAAAGACTTCCATGAAAGACAGTGTCAAGACAAAAAGTTTCTTTCCTTAATCTCTGCAAGGCATTTCAAGCCCACAAGGTGCAGCTGTTAGCCCTCTTTTAGAGACAGTTTCATGCCGAGGACTCCTGGCTATTAGATTGTTTGGCCATATGACTATGATTCTGGGGATTTAATTATTTTCCCATGTCCCTTATGTCGAGCTTTATAAAAATGCGCTACTCGATTTCTAGCGGGTCCCGAAGCATCTCCTTTTAGAGGAACTGTGTGTGCTGTGAAAAAATACCACCTCAAAATAGCAGTTTCAATTTTTCAGGCTGTGCACAAAGCAGCCAGCTCAGACACAATTCTTCATCCTATCAACAGGTCAAATTTTGAGTTTGCTTTTTTTTTAAAAGAAGTCATTGATAACATGTCCAGAACAATTAAGTAAAAGCACTGGAAGACCATTCTGCCACTGACAGGGAGAAAAAAAGATTGATGTAAATTTACTTGGGCACTTCACCTCTGTTGACAAACCCATCGCAGAGGACAAACCTCAGACAATGTGGGCCATGACAGCAGAAGCTCCAGAGGCTACAGCTCATCGTTAAGCGCTCTCATATTAATAGGAGCTTGCATGAGGGGAAAAACACACTCCAGCTGAAAAAGCTAAAGAAACAAAGGTTTCACTGTAACTTCTGTATGCACTGAGCTCAGTGCGAAGACTGAAATGTGGTGAGAACACCCAGGAAAAAACATTTCAAAATCTCTAACTAAGGTGAAACTGGAAAAAACTAAACTATCTAATTTTAAAGCACATATGAACAGAAAACAGAGGCATCGTCATCCCCTTCACAGTATTGCCAAACAAGGAAAATGAAACCCGTAAGTCAGTTGATTAGCACTACTGCTTATAAGGAACACAGGAAAACAACACAAGCAGTCTCAGAAATAACCCCTAAAAATGATGTGTTTGCCTCCATGCTGCACCCAGAAGCAGGGACAGCCCTGGGCAGTCACATGATTCTATGTGGGCACGGCTGGGAGGCAAGGGCTTGGACTGCCAGCTTACACACCTGTCTGCTCTTTACATCCATGTTCCTCCTGATTTTATGTATACTTTCTTAACTTTATATTAGCAAACATTGCGTGTTCCTCCTCAAAACCAGTAATGAATAAAAAGGACACTTTCAGAATAATTTTAGATCATAAAAAACCAAAACACCCAACTATATCTGTTTCTCATGTAATATGAGAAAATATTGGTTTAATTTATGTAGTGTGAAGGCTGACAAAATGTTTTGCAATTTTTTTTAAATAGCTACTGTTCTCACATTAGCCATAAACAAATCTCAACACTAAAAATAACCCATAATAAAAATAATGTGAAATCCAGTAATTCAAGATACTGCTGACCAGGAATCATTACTGCATTACT
>JAAGAY010009955.1:0-21783 GCA_011801015.1 Ardeotis arabs | reverse complement strand
AAACCTCGAGCCGTTTTTCTTCTATTATCTCCCCCTGTTCTCTCGGAGGGTGGGGGGAGTGAGAGAGAGACTGCGTAGTCTGGTCCCGATCCGGGCTGAACTACGACACTGAGCTAGTAATTTAAACTTTTCTTTTTAATTTAACAAATAACACTCTGTGTCTCTGAAGGTATTCAATATGAGTGAGATTTGGAGCCTTTTCAAAAACATTAAATGCTAACAGCTACATTTAAATGCAGTTAAGCAACTGTAAATTTAAGAGGTCCTTGAATCTTCTTTCTTCCTGTAGAAGTTATGGGTTAGGTGAGCATCTTACTGGGAGGTCCTGAGTTCTACCTATTAGTTAAAACCTATTCCTGAAGGTGGTTTACTTTCTTTTCATATAGGTATTTGAGCTGAGCTAAAAGTAGCAATAAAGGTAGAATAAGATGCATAGTAGGTTCATTTATTGAGTCTTAGTTCAGTGGGTCTGAATAAAAAAAAAAAAAGGCAGTGATCTAGAAAAAAAATGGTTATTTCAAGGGTTTGATAAAAATTTTGAGAGAAAAAGATAAGTAGCAGGAATTACAGTATCGAGTGCTTGATTTTTATATTCATACAGTCTAACATGAGGCAAAGAGCTAAGACTACAAGCGCTTGATACAATTTGAGGAAGTTCTGAAGTAATTCAGAAGGAGTTTTGGGGTTCATGCCAAATAATTGGATTAATATACACTTACATTGCTGTGTTGCAGTTAAAATGACTACCAAAGCCCTAACTTAGGTGAAATTAAGAGAAATTACAGAATTTGTGTTGAACTTGCTGCTAGACTGCTCTGATTTATTTTATTTATTTATTTATTTTTTAAGATAACACCCTAAGGATGTTGGAAAAATTAAAGATTAATGCTCAGAAAAGAGTCATAGCACTGTCCAAAGCTTTGGAAAACGATGACAATTAGTGAGGTGCTCTGGCATGCTTTAGGTATAGAACTTCTAGTGTAAAAGCAAAGGAGTGGTTTGATTACTGGGCAGTTTTGTCTATGGGCTACTCTTTTTCTTTGGATCCTATTATGACTGTATTAACAGGGTAATTTCCCATTAGAACAACTTTATCAAAGGCCTTGGTGGTTTCTAACTTGTGGAGATGGTGAAAGTGTGTGAAGGAGAGAAAGGTTTTTGTTACGGATACTGAGGGATGTGAAAAGAAGAATAAAAGGCAAAGGTAGGGGAAAAGGATCTTTCTCAACAGGGTTGCCAACCTGGTGAGGAGTGTTAGAGTAGGGAAGATGTGGGAGGGAGACGACAAACCACAGTTATGTGAGGAAGTGGTAGACCAGGTTGGTATGCAAAGAATGCGTGGTGATGTAGGCAGGAGGAACTCTGAAAACAACAGAAAGGGCTGAAGAAGGCCCACCCTAAGTGTGTATGCGCACAGATCACGTAGTGCGTTATAGGGAAAGCTTTCACACTGAGAAATCAGATGGGCACCTAGATAGGCTGAAGTGCCTGTACACTAATGCATGCACTATAAAGAAAAGCAGGAGGAATTGGAATTCTGTGTGTAGTTGCAGGGCTGTGATCTCATTGGAACCAGGGAGATGGGGTGGGGTTGGGTAGCTCACAGGACTGGACTGCCGCCATGAGTGGATATAGGCTCTTCAGAGGGGGCAGGCCAGGATGGCAAGGAGCAGGAGTTGCCCTTTATGTGAGAGCAGCAGGAATGCATGAAGCTCTGCCTGGGACCACGTGATGGGCCAACTGAGAGCTTGTGGGTGAGGGTTAAAGGGCAGACCAACGTAAGTGTCTGCTACAGGCTACCTGGTCAGGAAGAAGGCCTTCTTCAGGAAACTAGAGGAAAACTCATTTGATCTTCCTGGTGGCCTTGAACCACCCTGGTATCTGCTAGAGGGGGAACACAGCAGCATGCAAGCAATCCAGGAAGTTTCTGCAGTAATACATTGATGACAGTTTCCTGGCATGTGTCATTGGGAAGCTGACAGCAAAAGACGCTCTGCTGGATCTGATAGCTACAAACGGTGAAGAACTGTTTGTGGATGTGAAAGTCAAGGGCAGTCTTGACTGCAGTGACCATGAGGTGATGCTTTGACCTGTTTGGGGGCCTGTTTGGAAAAATCCTGTGGGATATGGTCCGAGAGAAAGAGGAGAGGTCCAGAAGAGTTGGCTTTTTTTTTTTTTTTTTTTTTTTTTTTTTTTTAAGGATTGTCTCTCCCAGATTGAAGAATGGTCCATCCTGATGTGCAGGAAGGCAAGCAAAGGTGGGAGGGGGCCTGCATGAATCACCACGGAGCTCCTGACAAAGCTCAAACACAAAAAGGAAGCATGCAAGAGGTGGAAGCAAGGACAGATGGCTTGGCAGAAATACAGAGCCACTCTCTGAAAGTTTAGCAGTGGGGTTAGGAAGGCTGAAGACAGCCTGGAGTTGAATCTGGCAAGGGATGTGAAGAGCAACAAGAATGGCTCCTTCAAGTATATCAACAGCAAAGGGAAGACTGGAAAATGTGGGCCTGCTGATGAATGGGGCAGGAGACCTGGTGATGGAGAACACGGAAAACGATGAGATGCTTGGTTGACATCTTTGTCTCCGTCTTTAGTGGCAAGATTTGTCTTCAGGAATCGCAAGTCCTTGAGACTAGAGGAAAAGTCTGGAGCAAGACAGACTCCTCCTTGGTGGAGGAGGACTGGTCTAGGGAATGTTTGACTGAGCTGTCCATACACAAGGCTATGGGACCTGATGAGAGACACCAGCAAGTTCTGAGAGCACTGGCCAGTGACACTGTGAGGCCATTCTCAATTATCTTTGAAAGGCCATGATGATCAGGAGAGGTTCCTGAGGACTGGAAGAGAGTGAATGTCACTCCTGTCTTCAAGAGGGCAAAAAGGTTGTTCCAGGGAACTACAGACCATTAATCTTCATTTCAGTCACTGGAGAAGGTGATGAATCAAATCCTCCTGAAAGCCATTTCCAAACATATTAACAATAAGAAAGTAATCATCATAGATCTATGAAGGGGAAATCATTCCTGTGCAACTTGGTAACTTTATATGTTGAGATAGCTGAGTTGGATGAGGGACAGTAGCGGATGTTGTTTTTCCTGGCTGTAGCGAAGCTTTCAACTCTGTCTCCTGTAGCATCGTTACTTACAAACTGATGAAGTACAGGCTAGATAAGTGAACAATGAGATTGAAAACGACCTGAACTTCCAGGTTCGAAGGGTTATGGTTAGTGGCTGGATAGTCCAGCTGGAGGCCAGTCACTGAGGGTGTACCACAGGGTACTGTAATACTATAAAAACAGTAAAATTTTAAATTATATTGGTTTTGCATCTCAGAAATCCCCCTGCAAAACATTCTGCTGGGTTAAAATGTCTCTAATGCTCCAAAGTAGCCTTTTTGCTGATGCTAGTGATAAAGACCTCCTGTAGAGAAGCAACCTATTTTTGCGATCTGTAGAAAAATGTGCTCTCTCAATGTACCTAAATACAATCAGCTTGCTTTTTCTCTTTCAAAAACTGGGGCTATAGTTGTATCTTGTTGTGTTAAGAGATCCGTGTCTTGTCTGAACTGATATAGGTAATGCAGGAAGAGAGAAACTGCTGTGGTTAGCTGCCTGTGAGCCAGAAACAACTTCTTGTTCACTGAACAAAAAGTTAGCCTGAGGAAGTTGCCTGGTTAGCAGAGTATTGCTACCAATGAGAATAGGTGTGTAATTGTTAGGTAACTGCAGGCATGCTGTTCCCCTTGTACTCCCAGATACTAGTTTTGAATCTGAACTAATGGAATGTGTAAAATTTAGCTACCTTTTCAAGTAGAGAACTGAAATTCTTTTTAGTAGTAATGACATTAAAAAAGTTAAGGAAATAGGGGGAAATAAGTCGTTGTTCATGAGCATTAATGTAATGTAAACAGACTAGTCAGTATTTATTTTAAAAAGCTTTCCAAATCCTTTTATGCATTCCAATAACTGCAGGATGCATACAGGTTCCTTTTGAAAGCATTTCTTCAAGTGTTTGCTTGGTTCTGTAGTGGGACAACTCTACTTCTCATGTAGTAACTGTATTGGTTAGAACTTCCCAAGATGGATATTGGTGTCCTGAGACTGGGCTGCCCAAAATGGTACCTAAATTGAGCCATGGCGGTGTGGGATTTCTACAGTTATGTGAATGCAGACTAAACTGTGTACTAGATAAGGAAAATACATGTCGTTTACCTGCTTACCAAAGCTGCAATGTTTAAAATAGTATCAGTAGCCTCTAAATATTTTGAGACTTTTGGTCATTAGACACTTACGTTCACCCAATGCTTACCAGTCTTTTCAAAGCCTGACTGTTGGTCCACGTACTTTGGATACCTTTTTTATAAAAGGTGGATGGTAGTATTGCCCTGCCTTGTGGCCTCTTTGAAGAATAAATACTAGATAAACTTAGGCAAAGGCACTTCAAGTAGATGAAAGAGGAAAAACCCAGAAGAAATTTTATAATGATGGTGTCGCATAGCAGCTTGCTGTGGCACCTTTGTGTGTTCAGTAGCAGATCAGTGCTGCAGGTGTTAAAACCCAACACCCAGCTTTGTGTTGGTTCTAAACCTAAGCAGATGAATGAAATGTTTACAACAAATCTCCTGTCAGTATGTCTCTTCAGTGTTCAAATATCATTGTGCTGAGCAAGGTGCAAAGATACTCATACTTTCAGGGAGGTGCAGGAATGCAATGAAAAAAATGAAGAACTGAGTTCTGAAATTTTTACTAGGGCCGTGAAGTTGTTGTATAGAGGCAAGCAGCTGTTAATGATGTGGATAAGCAGGAAAATACGAGTTAAGTATGAATAGGTAGATGAAGCCTCTGAAGTTTGTTGAGAAAGAGTGGTAATTTCAGTGTTAGTTAATGTGAATATCAAAGCAGATTTATAGTACTTTGACTTAATAATGGAAGAGCTGTTCATACAGACTCTTTACCTCGCTGTTACTGTGGTAAGTACTACTAACGCTGGTAAGGCGTGAAGATCAAACTAGGAAGATAAAGAACATAAGTGGGTATAATGCTAAATGACAAATGCTGTACCAGTTCATAATTCATCTTCACGTTTAATGTAAATTTTAATTTTAGTGTGCTGCAACAGCTTCTTCGGTTTGTGCTGGAGTTCTGGAAAAAGTGTCTTGCTGAAGAGCATAAATCCAGCTTCCTGTAGGATTTGTGATCTGTATTATAAATGCATCATGCTTTGTATATACTGTTGAGAATGAATGTAATCTTACATTTTGTTTTGAATGCAGTGTGGAAAACTGTTGAAAGCATGGGGAGGGGATATTTATCTATGTACGCCACTAGTCCTGTTTTTCAGTTCATTATGTTAGTTAACTGTTAACATCAAAACCGCTAATGGTATGGTTGAAATGATTTCTACCTTACTTCTAGGGATCAGATGATTGCCTTGTGAAAATCTGGGCAACAGATGATGGAAGATTGTTGGCTACCCTGAGAGGGCATGCAGCTGAAATATCTGATATGGCAGTGAACTATGAAAACACCATGATAGCTGCTGGAAGCTGTGATAAAATGATCAGAGTTTGGTGCCTTCGAACTTGTGCACCCTTAGCAGTTCTACAGGGCCACAGTGCATCTATAACATCATTGCAGGTAGGTTTTGCTTTGTGACCTCACCTGAGCAATAAAATGCATCATTTGAAAAAGGAACCACCTGAGAATGTTCTGTGTATGCCTGGCAACTAAGCTGTGAAGCGAGAATGAATTTTCATGGTATGCATTGTGGAATAACACACATTAATTGTCAGAATGCTTAATCCTTGAAAAATGCCAGACATAATCCTTGTTCAAAAAAATTGCATGAGGCATGCGGGCAGTTCTGTTTTGAATTATTATTCTTTTGCAGGCTGTAATTTTGAGTGCAGGTACATCAACAACCACAGTCACTACTGAATACTTTGATTTGTTTCTGTTTAGAGTTGCATGCAGTTGCACAACTTGAGTTGTGGGGAGGGAGAACGCAGAGTGATTTGGCAAGTAACCCAGGATTGTTCTAAAGGAAGAGAGTGACTCTGAGAAGCATTGTGTTATTCTGGGGTTCTTTGCAGTTTGTTTTCCTTAAGCATGCTTTGATACTTGATTTTTTTTTTTTTTTTTTTTTTTTTTTTTTTTTTTTTCCTCCCCCCTTCCCCCCAGTTCTCTCCACTGTGCAGTGGCTCAAAGAGATACTTATCTTCAACCGGGGCAGATGGAACAATATGCTTTTGGCTGTGGGATGCTGGCACCCTTAAAATAAAGTTAGTTGCCATTTTATTTGTTGCTATTTCTTTTTTTTGTAATTAAGAATGATGTACAAATGTTGGAGAAAAATCTGACTGAAACAAAACTTGTCGCTGCCTGGTTCACTCTGTGATTGTTGGGTATGATGTATTTCTGATGTAGCTATAGCATGCTTGTTTTTAATAACTGGGTTGATAATACAACATTTTGTTGAGTGAAGCAAGTAACTGTATACCCAGTTGTGCTGTATCTCTTAATTTAGTAAAAAAAGCTAATGATTTTTTTTTTCTTTTTGGCAATAAGATGTCAAACCTGTTGCTTTTCGGTTCTGTTCTCATATCTTAATCCCAAATGAAATGAAAATTATATTGATAAAATGATTGCAATTTAGACTTTAAAATCCAGAGGTTTTTTAGGAGATGATAATGTCCCAGTATAAATTAGGATGGGGTATTTTTGATGTTTGTTCTTTCCTTGTCTGTATTACCTTTTCATAGTTGCTCTTTACTATAGCATGACAGGAGGCAGAATTCTTAGGCAGAGATGTATTGGTTGTTGAAGTTGAGCTTGAATTTTCTGCCTTCGAAGTATAAAATAGTAAAAAAGTCAGGACCCTGAAATAGAGAGAGTTTTTTAAAATTAACTTGTTCAAGGGCTTTCAAATGCTTTTTGCTCCTTGTTCTTTACAAAGTTTTTGATGAGGTGATTGCAGTTCCTTACACCTTTAGATATGGATCTGCTTCCAGAATTGTGGAGACATGACAAGTTCCCTCCACATCCATTCAGTCATGGGCTGGCGGACAACAAGTGCCAGCAATATAGGAGCATCAAAGGAACAAAGGAAAGAAAGATTACTGTTGTTTGTGGGGTTTTTTGGTGGTTTTTTTGGTGGTTTTTTTTTTTTTTTTGTGAGGTTGCTTTTTAAAAAACATGATGTATAGCCCATCTGGAAGAGAGAATAACTGGTGGAGTGGGAAGTTTGTCCTTCCTTTTATCACTAGTAAAAAAATACAGGCTTACTTCTGTTCAGTATCTTTAAACAGGAGGAAAGTTGGCAGAGAAAGTAAGGTCTTTTACCAGAGTTATTCAGACTCTGAGCTTGCTGCCCCGTGTCTGGGTTCCAGCACCATTCCCACCTCAGGAGAAATGAGAGCTTTCAAGCAAGGCTAAAAGATCTGAGTAGTACAGGTGAAGGGTGCTGTCACATGCTTAAGTCAGAACTTGATTTCATGCTCCTCCTGAGCTTGACTGAAGCCTGTCCTGTCCTTCAAGAATACAATTGCTATTGATGATGAAAGTGTATTACTAAATGATCTAATACTTTAAATGGAGACTGGTGCTGAAATCTTGAAATTTCAGCTGCTTAAAATAAATAAATAAATATATACACACACTTAACTCAATGCTCTTTATAGTCAGCACTACTTGAATCATCTGGTGGTGAGTTAAGATTATGAGCTGTTGGGCAGCCTCGTGATGGTCATGTGGTTGATCGTAGTTTCAAGATGATTGGCAATGCCAGCAGTACTTTGCTGAACTTTTTTGTGAAATATGGAAAGACAGTGTTTGGATACGCTACTGTGTTCAGTGTGCTCTTGAATTAAAAATCATTGGGTTTGTTCTTAACTACATTGAAAACCGTTTCAGTGGAACGCAGCTTGGATGCTTAAATCTGCTGGATCAACTCCCTGTCTTTAACTGGAAATTGTACTTAGGCTGTCCTGGGAAGAATTCGCCCTGAAGGGAATCTTGCCCTGTCACCTTCTTCAGGAGATGAGGAAACTCGAAATTGTTGTTTATTCCCCACTTACAAAATAAGACTAAAGTATTATGAAGCAATTATGTATCTCAACAGATAATGAAAAATGGAAAACTACAGTATCTGCCATGAAAAGGGATTTTTATATCCTTCAAGCCTTCTAATGTCTAGTGCCCTGTCCCAGTTCTGTTTTCTATTTGGTTTTTTTTTTTATCTCTGCAAATGTTTATTTTGCTTTGTTCTTAGATCACAAAAATCCTTGTATTCAACTTTGCTGGCAGCTCTGCTGCAGTATTAATAGTATCTCTGAAATTAGAGACTTCAATGTTGATCTCCCAGTTTTTTGATAACCTTGTTAATTGAGACACTTTCAGTATCTAGGTCACACATATGGCCCAGAGAGGAGATGCTTGGTAAATGAGTTGTGTTTTGATAAATTGCAAAAGGCCACATTACAGTAGATTTGGTGCCATAGGATGAAGCAGATATTGGCATGGCTGACCACAAAATTCTTATGTTGTTCAAAGGAGAGTGATCAGCCTTGTTCACGTGTGTTCTTCAGTATTATAGAGCCTCCAGTGCGCTCCTCTTCTTTCAGTGAAGAGATTTCTGACCAGGCAGTTAACTTGTATGCCTAAAAGCAGTAACATTCCAGGTAGATTAATTTGGTTTCCAAATAGAGGAATGGTGCGGTTGATGGTTGCTGTAGGTAAGGAAGTCAAGGAATGTGGCCCAGACAAGATGGGAAAATGATTAAAAGTTTAGGCAATCAACACTTTGCTCATGCTTAGTCTTCTGTTACTGTTCTGGGTGGTGATAGAAAACAGAAGAGTTGGATGCTGTATCAATTAACAGTAGGGAGAAGAGAGAAAATCAGCCACGTGTCATCAGAAGAATAATCTGCCTCAAGTTTAAGGGAGAATTATTACAGCTAGTCAGTGCATCAAAGTTGTTAGTTGCACTGCAGAATATTTGCACATGTATCTTCTCTGAGAAAGATGCAGAGTTTTCTTGTTGTTTTTCTGCCACCTGTTTGCATCACGAGTTTCTACTGTTAATCTGTTGCTGGCAGACCATACGAACAAGGTAGCAGAACTGTCTGACAGAGTTTAGAGGAACTTACTATACTGCTTTTCTTCTTTTCTGTTTTTTTCTCCCATCATTTTACAAAGAGGAAAAAAGCCTAGGAAAAACACATGCTGATGATTTTGATGTTCCTGTTTTGGACAAGACATTGATTTCTCAGTTGTCATTGTGCAATGTGGTACTTACCATCTGCTTTCTTAAGCAGAAGGTAATTGATGTTAAAGGGGCTGAACCTTGTTCGTTAGCTTGTGAACAAAGATTTAATTTGGAGAGGTTATATCGCACATCTGTTTACTGGGAAGAAGTCTGTCTTGAGCTGCTACATGTCCAGAGTGAGATAAGGCTGCAGGGCTTAGATTAGGTAGCCATTCTTGCACTATTGCTGCATTTTAAAGAAGATGAACTTGTGATATGTTTATGTGGGTGAATGTGTCCCTTAGTTGAGGCATGTAGACCAAATTGCTTCTTTGTCTGCTGCTCTGAGTGCAGTTTATTTTTTGACTGCAGCCCCTCTCATTTTTGGGTCCGTGTTCAACTTAATACAGATCTCCTCCAGGAGGAAAGTGGTTTACTAGGGCTTTTCTGGACCTCTCTATGAAATGTTTGTGAAGGTATCTTAGTGCCTTCCAGCCACTTAATAACTGGATTGAGAATGTTTGTAAAGCGAAACAATTAGCTTGGTTTCTGTATGTTGCAAGAAATCACGCTTTTGTCGTCTTCCTTTGCTTCCCAAAATTACAGAATGCCCAGCTCATTTTGCAAAGACCACAGTCTGCTCTAGTCTAAAAAATGCCGTAATCTTTTGTCTCCTAATGCCTAAAATAACAGACATTAGAAAGTCATAAGTTGCAGAGTTTTAACTTGGTTATCCAGACTAGAACATAAGTGCATACTTGCTCTATTTTGCAGCTGTCCTAACTCCAAAGGCAGAGTTCACAAACCACAGTGGAAGAAAACAGCAGCCTATTTATCTATTTACACTTGCTCCAAATTATGTAAGCTGCATATTGAATCATCTGACAGTTCTTTTTATGTTAGTGTCTCAGTTAACAAGGGTTTCAGCTGTTTTGTAGAATGGATCTTTGTCTTGTTTAGTGTATCTTGTTGTGAAGTTTCCTTGTCACGAGTCTGCAGGGAGTTACCGTGAAACTCCTGGAGGAAGGTTCACAGGAGCAGTGTATACTGAATGGGTATTTGGGAGAAAAACTTCTTAATTGGTATTTCTGGTGTTTGTTACTTTGTTTTATGCATAGGCACTCACTGAGGTTTAATGCTTACTACTTTCTTTGAGATAGCAATAGCTGATCAATGGAGAAAGGTCTCTCCATGAATTATATGGACCATTTTACTTTTAAAAGAGAAAACTTTGGATAAGTTATGAATATGCATTCTTTTACGTTAAGAAAAATTTTCAGTGATGACACTTGTGGGTGTAATGCTGCTGTTCTCTAGTAAGTTTATTCTTTGAGTGAAGATTGCAGATGGCGTACTACGCAAGACCACCTACTGATTTGAGGTTGCTGCAGTGCATGAGCAGAATTGAAGTAATGATTGAAGAAGCAGATCTGATTTGTTTTGTTTTTATACACTCTTAAAGTGCCAAATACATTGAAGCTTTAGTTCTACTTGCACATCAGGTTCTGAAATGCCTAAAAGGAAGCACAGACGATAAAGTAAAATTCCTTACAGACTTCTAGCCATTGTCCTGGCATTCTTTGGGCACTGTTTGAACTAGCGCACAAAGGATATATGTTCTCTGAAGAAACTGGTGTATTCCAATACTGTGAAAAATGCCCTGATTTATTTAAATTTTTTTTTATATCCTTTTCTATAAAGTGCACCAAGCTTGTTTCTCTCTTGTAAAAGCAGCCATGTGCCACAGAATAAAACCAGAGTTGCTGTACACCCAATGTAAAAAACTGACCATCTTGGACAGCTGGCTCTAGTGTCGTCTGTTCTGCTTTGGCAGTGACTTAAGGAGAGTGTTTTGTATAGCAATATTAGAGGGGAGAGGGGAATGGAATTAAAGTTGTGATATAACTCTCCTTGATACATGGGTTGCTTTGTCCATCTGCATGTCTTAGTTTCCTAAAGATCAGATCATGAAGCATAGTCACACAAAATTGTTTATAGATGGGCAGCCATCTGTTCCTTCATATTTAATTTTATCTTTCTGTGCTTTATTTCTAAGACACTGATTTATTTTTTGATGGTCTATTAGGAAATTACTTAACTATTTCTTTATTTGTAGTCCAAGGCCAACAAAGTTTACGGAACGCCCTCGACCCGGAGTCCAAATGATCTGTTCTTCTTTTAGTGCTGGTAAAAGCCTTTTTTTTTTTTTTTTTTTTCTTTTATGTATCAATATAAGAAGTCATTTGGGGAGTTAAATGAGGTATAATACAGTTACTGTGGCATATTTATTGTTAGTAAGACGGAATTGAATTAAAGTACCTCTGAAAAAACCCCAAATATTTAAAATAGAAATTCAGAATCTATTCATTAACTCTTGATGATAAGGAAATTCTTGAAAACAGTTAAATATAAAATGTTGAAAGTAAGTCTGTTGTGACAGCAAGTCTTTTAAAACCTGATGTGTAACTTTTTCTAAAAGTGATTCTGAGAGTCTGTTTTATCTGAGATTGAATTTATAGGGATTGGGACAAGGTAATGTTGATTACCAGGTTTTCATGGTCTGAATTTCATTGATTCCAGAGTTGGCAGTTGAAGAATGCAACATAAATAATTGGTTAAAATATCAAAATGACGGAACGCTATTTTCAGAAAGTGTACTGTTCCATTCAACTTCTGTTAAGATTGAGACTTCTAAAGGCTTGCTCGCAAACAAATTAGTTAGCTAATCTTTCAGATATGTATGCAGATGCATATTTCTCTGACAGCAAATGTGAGGTAATTCAAGTCCAGTTAAACTTTTGAGTTTTTAAGTCTTGTTTTTACTTAAAGATCAGTTACAGGCATTGCTGAAATGAGCTACAGCTATATATTTGAGGGAATAAACCTAAGTATTTGATGTTACAACCATTTGAAAATGCTGTAGCAACATTAGATTGCCCTCTTTTCTTAAGACTTATCTATTTGTTTTTCTCAGGTGGAATGTTTTTGGCCACTGGGAGTACAGATCACATCATTAGAGTTTATTTCTTTGGATCAGGTCAGCCAGAGAAGATATCAGAGTTGGAGTTTCATACTGTAAATACTTTTTAAAAACTACATATGTATTTGTTTAAAATAGTAATTTAGATAAATTTGAATAAATTTGAATTGTATGTGATTTTTCTTTTTCTACTCTTTTTTAATATAGGACAAAGTTGACAGCATTCAGTTTTCTAATAGTAGTAGCAGGTAAGCACACTGCTTATTCAGAGCTAGGTTTTTTACCTTGTGGACATTTGTAAATATCAGTTCTGGAAGTATTTATTAAAAAAGAAAAAAGCTTTCTGTTTTGACATTCATCCAGTAAAATAATCTAGAACTCTTGGATTCCTGCTGTTTTGTTTTAATAATACTTCTTAAGTTTTACAATTGTTGTCATTGTAATGAATGATTGAAGTATTTTGGATTTGCCAAAATTAAGGAGTATAAAAACACTTGCAATTTCTTTTGAAGTGTATATGTATATATTAATATATATAAAATACATGCATTTTTAGTTATATTTAAATATTTAAACCTTTTTCATAGAATCGTAGAATGGTTAGGGTTGGAAGGGATCCTCAAAGGTCATCTAGTCCAACCTCCCTGTAAGGAACAGGGACATCCCCGACTAGATCAGGTTGCTCAGAGCCTCATCCAGCCTGGCCTTGAATGTTTCCAGGGATGGGGCATCCACCATCTCTCTGGGCAACCTGTTCCAGTGTTCTACAACCCTCATTATAAAAATTTTTTTTCCTAATATCCAATCTAAATCTACCTTCCTCTATTTTAAAACCATTGCCCCTTGTCCTGTCACAACAGGCCCTACTGAACAGCCTCTCCCCATCTTTCTTGTAGGCCCCCTTGAGGTACTGGAAGACCACTATCAGGTCTCCCCGGAGCCTCCTCTTCTCCAGGCTGAACAGCCCCAACTCTCTCAGCCTTTTTTAGTTAAGTGCTGGATATAGAAAAAACTATCAAACTAGAGCTAACAATATCTTATCTAGCCTAATGTTTTTGTCCTTCACTTTAACTTCTGAATGTTGAGTGTGAAGGATGCTAAAGAAAACAGTTCAGTTTGTTATGAAGTTTCTGACACTTCATTTCATTGATGTTCTAATGTACACTTTTATTACGGTGCAAATAGTTGTAAACTAAGCTTCATTGTGCTCTGCCCACCTCTTTTTCCTCCTACCTGTGCACCTCAAAAAGGGGGAAGAAAAAGGTAGGGGAGAAACTCAAGCTAGGAAACACTGATTCAGATAAGTATCATAATGCTTACTCAACATACAGTGCAGTAGATTATTTTTTTTTTTGTTTTGTTTTAAATCGTATTTGTACTTGCAGGGCTCTCCTGGCCCTTCAGCTGTTTTTACTCCTTAAATTTCTTACTTGGCTTTACCTGGCGTGATAGGTTATGATGTCCCTGTGTCAGAGCAGTGTCATAACTCAGCAAGGTGTACCAAAGGTAAAAGGACAGTTAGTTTAGAAGGGGCTCAGGATAGAGAAGCAGGTTCCACTTTTTGCAGGCCTTCAATTTTTTTTACTGATACAGGAAGTGTTTTTCACCTCAAACCAGTTGTACAGCATTCTGACGCTGTTTGGACTTCTTACATGTGAATTTCTCTTTTGATTTCTAAGTTCTGGAACTTCAGTCTTCAAGTGTCTTTTCCGTGCAGATCTGCCTTTGATCTCCGAGTAACTTTTTTCCCCTTTTGTTAAGATTTGTGAGCGGAAGCCGTGATGGAACAGCACGAATCTGGCAGTTTAAGCGAAGGGAATGGAAAAGCATTTTGTTAGATATGGCTACTCGCCCAGCAGGGTAAGTGATAGAAAATGTTTTACTATCAGATGGATACTTGAAGGCCGTTGATTTAATTTGTTGACTTATTTTAAAAAAAAGAAAGAGAGAAAGGGAAAAATGCAGGGGAGGGGAGATGGGAAGGCCTTCTAAAATAATTACTGCTTAAATACACAATATGCCTGTCTAGCTCTTGAACTCCACTGAAAACAAATATTTGACTACATATTCAGTTGTGGAAACTAGCCTGTCCTCGTAATAGCTCCACTAGTATTTTGATGAGATCAAAATAATAAAAGATACTCAAAACTCATTAAAGGTCAAATTTGTATGACTTTTTACATAGGTATTTGTTTCCGGAGCAAGAAAACCAAGTCAGATCTGTTCTTGAGACTGGTTGCATTTTATTAATACTTAAAGGTGTCGTGGAATCTGCATACCCAGAAAAGCAGTATTGGATTCTTTCATGCCACATGCCCGAGCAAATCAATTGCTTGTTCTGTAACAAGTTCTCATTTGTTACAACAACCTGAGAATTTGCAAGGCTTTGTAGGTATGGGAAACTTCCGTACAATAGAACAAGCAACAGAAGAGGCTTGAAGATGGAGAATGACTTAGTAAGAATTGTGGCTTGCACCTCTTTATTTTGGCATGGAGGAGATGTTTTCCAACTGACATACATGAGAAAGATTTATAATGGGTTTAAAGGGTAAACCTTTTTCCCCTTACTGACCATACTGACTGCTTTGAAGAATGATATTTAATATTAAAAAAAAAGTTAGTTGTTTCAGGAGTAATCCTGTGCAACGAGGTCTGAAAGACGAAGAGAGAGATGGAAGAGAAGGCTACATAAGCTATAATTTAGTTAGCTATTTAGATCAGAGATTATTTTGTCAGTTATGGGCAGATACAACAAAACATTAATATAAAACTGTTGGACAAGTGTGTATAAAACACTGGCACTTTGGGAACAAACTGAATTACTCTCTCTTGAAAATGCGGCCTGTAAAAATGCTTAGTTTTAAGTGATCCTGGGAAAAAAGGGATGGATTCTTCTTCATTGTGTTCGCAAATGCTGAACTTTGAGAAATTGAATTGCTCCTTTCAGTAAAGCTCCTTTAGCTGAGTTCTGTTTTGTCCTTTTGACTAGAAGGATAAGTGCAGTTCCAAATTTGATCTTTTCTGCACAAGGACAATTTTATCAAAGAAAATGAAAATGCTGCACTGAAAAGAAAGAGTGAATTCAGCTTATAAAGCCTCCTGGGTTCTACATTGAATCTAGAAAGGAATCTGGCTATAACTACATTTGCTGTTATTGAGTTGTACAATGTATACTGTTGTGTAATGTACTGTAGTCCTTCCTGTATGGAGGATTCTATATTTTGTCTACGTGCTTGGTTGTAACATGCTATTGTTGAGTTTGGTTGATGTTTTCCCAGAAATTAATGGGCTAGAGAATTCAGTGGTGATTCATCTTTAAACCACGCTGACAGAAATGTGATTTTGGAGTGTTCTGATTATATTACAGACAGCTAGTGTTTGGTTTTCATAGGGATAAAAATAAAACATGTGCAAGATACATCACTTTACGATCAGTAATAATTTAAGGGTGGTGATACAGTACTAAATATAGCCTGAGAATTCAACTCATTAAAAAGTGTGAGAATACTTTTCTCCATGTTTACAACTACTTATTCTCCAGGACAAATTACCGTTCAACTAGTTTATTAGTCTGGATTTTCACTCTTCAAATGTCACAACAAATACTGTAGCTATCAAATTTAATTGGGTTAGGTCATGTATCAAAGGGCATTTTCTGGAAAAACAGATCAACATATTCTTTTAAGATATTAAGAGGACCCTATAGTCATTGCTTAGGCATCTACAATACTTCAGTGATTGTATGCACTACACAGTGGAAAACATCTTTCATTTCTCCAGTTTCTTGAAGAAGTAATGCTTCTAGTCTTAATAATAAAGCAAAATACAGAAGTATTTTTGCTTGTTAGGGACATAAAAATGTTTTAGCAAACTGGAATTGCTTTGAAACTTTTTTCTTTTGTTTTAGACAAAGTTTACAAGGAGTTGAAGATAAAATCACAAAGCTGAAAGTGACCATGGTGGCATGGGACCGCCATGACAACTCTGTTATAACTGCAGTAAATAACATGACTCTGAAAGTTTGGAATTCTTTCACTGGCCAACTCATTCATATTCTCATGGTAAGGTGTTCCGTCTTGATTTATCAATTGTGAATGCAAAGCTTACCTATACATCAAAATTCTTCCTTGTGTGTTTTTTCTTCTGTCTGAAAACTGCCTTCATAAATGTTTGCAGGTAATTGAAGTGTAATAGAGATATCCGTCAGCTGCTTATTAGAAAATAAAGCTTTAAAGTAGCAAATAACTTTTTCTGTTCAAAATATCTGAAACTAATTTTGGACATTTTTTTTTCTTTTCTTTTCCTGAAGTGCTACCTTGAAGGAGAGAAGGAAACAGTTGTTTCTTTTTACCTTTATTTTGTGACAAGTACTTTGAAATATCATTAATGTATACATTTGCCCTGTTTAAACAGACACTTCTGCAAACTCATCATTCCATGAGTACCAAAAAAAAAAGTCTTCTAGCTAGAATAAATCAAACAATATTTTTACTGATGTCTGACACTTTTTTTTTAAACTGAGAAAGTAGGTAACTCTAGGTAACTAGATGCTCAGCTAGGGATAGAAATATTTCATGCAAAGCTTTAAAATTTAGTATTACTTCTGGATATGTTGTTCTCTAACCTCTAGTTATATGTTTGATTCGTTATGGGTCTGAATTAAATTTCTAACTGCTACGCTGCCTAAACAAATTGAAAGCTGCAGAACATTAAGACCAAAGTTACTGAATGCTGTGGACTCTAATCTTTTAAAATCATGGTGAAAGTATTGGGACATACTTGACATATGTCTTAGGAAGCTAAAATTGTGGCTGGAAAGAGAGGAGTATAATACACTGCTAACAAGTAGCTGTTCTTTGCTGGCCACCTTCATAGGTTAATGTTGCAGTTGCTAGTGTTATCATATTGAATTCTTGTGTAAGTACTTGAGACAATCCTCTTGTTCATCTTGCTATACCTTTAATTTCAGGGACATGAAGATGAAGTGTTTGTACTTGAACCTCATCCGTTTGATCCAAGAGTTCTCTTCTCTGCTGGACATGATGGAAATGTCATAGTTTGGGATTTGGCAAGAGGGGTCAAAATCCGGTCTTACTTCAACATGGTAATTATTGTGCTTTATGTAGATATGCCAAAGCAACCTTTCTAAACTTTTTGCTTTTAGTACAGCTTATGTAGGCCATCTTGAAGCATGCATTTGTGTATAGGGCAAGATCCTGCCTCCAGTGAAGTCAAGAGAAATTCCTATTCGGTTTAGTGGGGCAAAGATTAAATCTGTAAAATGTAAAAAGTTGTTTCTTTGACTATATTTCATAGTGTCATCTTTCTATATGCTTTATCCTTATGAAACTGGAGTGTTAGTTTACATTGTCAGAGATCATGTATAAGAGAGTGACAGAGGCCCTTCTTTAGTGCTCTGTTTCCTGCCTGGGGAGCCAAGGTGGAACGTGGTTTATTTTTGCATGACTAGTTCTTAATCTGGCTAAAGCTCTTCAGGAGTCACTTGATCTCATGCAATGTTATTGTATGATGCCCTGGCCCATTGGACTGAATACTGTCAGCCTTTCTGTGTAGAGCTCCTCCACATGCAGGTTTCAAATTTGGTCTATTCTTCTAGGAGAATTAGTTTAATGCAGATGGATGCAACAGGTATTTCCATCTGTTTCTTGCTATTAAGCGAATTTTTGTACAAAACTTTTTCTTTGGAAAGATAATGTGTTGTGTAATTCAGACTTTGTCTCTGGGAGAAAATTGCAAAAGAATATGAAGAATTTTTGAGAATGCTGAGAGGAGGCAAATGGGCTTTATCCAGCCTTCAGCCACAGTAGAATGGCAGTCTTGGAGACCATCATAAGGATGATCATCTGAGGAAGAGACCTGCTGTAGATGTACTCACAAAAAAAAAAAAGGCAGGCATTTAGAAATTAAGTCAAGCCAAGAAAGTCACTCTGAACCTAAGGAAAGGTTCTGAGATGAGCAGTGTATGGTACAGTCCATAAAGTCTCAGGAAATTCTGCCAAGCTTAATGGGAGAGAGAGCAGCCTGGACTCCTTCAGCACTGACGTAGGTTCAGAATTGTTCCCTCTGCATCGTTTTCTGTAACTGAACTTGTAAAGGATCCGAGACAGTCATCTTGGGGCAGTCGGTATAGATCTTCGTTACTCAGTGCTACTCACTGTTACCAGTTGAGGTGTGTGTTCTCATTGCATGGTTAGGTTGACTTTCCACTACTACTTACTATGAATGTATGACAGTTTTCGTGAGATTTAAGGTCCGAAGAGGCTGTCTTTATAAGACAAATCCATTTAAAAGTTATTGGAATCTAAATTACAGATGTCTGTGATATTAGGCTGAAAGACCCCTGAAAGACTGAAATATGTTTCAAGGGTGCAATGCAACGCAAACACCTAAAAGGGTAAAAAGTCACATACATTTTAAGATCTTTGGAGTCAGAGAAATGTGTACACAATCAGAAGATCTTAGCAGCTAGTAATCTGCTTCATGCTGGAGATGAATGCGAGAAAGTCTGCCTGCTCTGTGAGGTGAGAGGAATTGTAAATCTGATGATCAGTTTGTCTCAAATCAATGAATAAGTCATATGAGCCAAGTATGCAGTCTCTGAATGTTTCACCTGCCAGTCTTCCACAGTGCTTCAAAAGATGTGGGTGGAAGTTAGGTATTTTCTTAGATGACTGGAGGCAGGAGATACTTCTAGATTATGAGACTTTATTGCAAGGTCACCTCTGCAGAGCTGCAGATGTTAAGTGTTCCGATTTTACTAAGGAAGGGCATGAATACATGCAGAGCTGCCAGTCTTCTCCAAGTTTCCTTACTGGTGTGTCAGCTGGGAACATCTTTAGATTAGCCACTATTAAATTATTCTGATGACCACTCTGACCTTCGTTGACTTGTTCAATATGTCATCTCATACTTCTGAGAAACAATATTTGTATTTTTATTCAGGGGATGGGAAATTTTTACAGATTAGGTTATTTTTGGATCAGACAGGGAACATCATCTGGAGGAACCAAACCTGAGAGTTGAATCATGTGAGATATATGCTTTACCATTCAAGAACGTCTTACTGTCATTGTCTGACGTAACAGTGTCTGTGGTACCAGAATTAGCACCGGATGACTTTGTTGTAACAAAAGCTATTTTAAAAAAATTGCAGACCTTGGGACTGCTGGTTGAATTAGCAAAATCTTAGATGACTGTTAGCTTAATGATAGTCCAATCAGGTGTTCCCATGCTAGATGGATTGCTTGGTGTGTTTAAAGCCTTGTAGCAAATCCCTAGAGTAGAGTCGGGTACTTCTAAGTCATTGTTCCCACCTCTGAATTCCTTCATTGTCAGCATCAAGAAAACGCAAAATCCAAGGGATGCAGTGATGTCAATCAGTTTGAAACTTAATTCCTTTTATCTAGTCAGTGAATGTGAAATTGCGAAGCCATAGTGACCAAATACACTTTTTGTTTTGTATAAATGGTAGAATCAGATTTTATTTGTGCCTTGCTGATTAGAGAGATGCCTCTAGGAGACTCTGGTGGTCCTACAGAACATCGTCTCACAGATTTTTAAATTGAAGATTTGCTATTAAATAAATTGGCACAGTCACAGTTAATTTGAAGCATCTTTGGTCTGTTTAACAGATTTTAGTCTTTATAATTAATAGTAAACTCAGTCCTATAAATTACTGTCTACACACATGGGTTTACTCTCAGTAAGTATGTATCTATCTTATATATTTCACATTTTGGCTATAGTCTTCACTTCATTTGATCTAGTTCTGTAAGTATCACCTAACTCGGTGTTGGAGTTCGTGGGCCTTCAGAACTGACTTAATTCAGTGACTTGAGCCAGCTAAACTCAATGAATATATTCCTTACCTCAGAGAGTGAGATTTGTCATAGAAATATCAAGAGTGCAAGAGGGTTAAAGCTTTTTAAGGCAGTTTTGAGATGCAGCAAATAAGTCCTGGGATGGTTTTAAATTGCATGTGCAAATACAGGTACTTGTTGTTTTGTGGCCTATGTAATGTCCCTGCCAGTAGTGACTTAATACAGCTGCTAATTAAAAAGTCATTCTCAGTATATTTTTGTCATTCACTTTTCCAAGGAATCAATGAGGTCGTGGCTTTGGGGTTATAATATTAGGGTGATGTCACATGCTGTGTTTCTCAGGCACAAATAAGCATTTAGCAGACTGCTGAAGAAACAAGGTAATAAACCTTAAGTGGTTGCTGCAGCTGACTGTTTCTGAGCTCATATATTTCGCAAAAATTGTGGTTGTGTTACAGAAGGACAGCACAAACCCTTGTAAATGTTTAAATTGTGGCTTATTACCCAGGACTTGGATTCACTGAAGGACTTGATTGTCATGGCATCTAAGTGATTGGGGACCAAGGTCCTTGGTCTCCAAAGTGGAATACAGTATGTTACCAAATCCTCACTTTACTGAGCAGTATAAGAGATTTAGATGTCTTAATGGATGATCCAGGAAAAAAAATACCCTGAATGGTGGGTTGTCTAGCGACAGCCACTGTGTGATAATGTACATAGAGATGTATTTGAAATGCAGTTTTTTTTACTCAAAGCTGCAATGGAGGCATCTGGATCCATTGTGTGGTAAGGCACCTTTCCAATAACTGAGGAAGGTCCCTGCTCTTCTAAAAGGAGGGCACAGAAGCAGCTGGCACTTATCTTTTGGGATTGCCTTAACTAATGTCAGTTGAACTGGGAAATGGAACACTTGATTTTGTTCTCCCCTTAGTGGCAAGGTGTTCAGTTCCACATCTGCCACTTGCCCAGAAGGGCATCTCACCTATAAATGTCTAGACAGGACTTTTTTCCCCAACTTTTTCTTGAAGTTGTGCCGCTGTGGAGAGGCATGAATCTATAGACGGTGGGTTTAGGCACTTCTGCTAGACTTGTTTTTGTGGGTATGGAAATCACCTTCTAGGTAAATTATAAAGTGGTAGGAATGGCCTTTTGGCTACAAGCTTCAGGAAAGCTCTTGAACTTGCAGGATTAGTGCTCTGTTAGGTCATAAATAAAAGATGTATACCACTCACTTGTCCTAGGATCTGTTTTCCTTCAGGTGTTCTCACTGAGTTACTTCTTAGTAGACCTGACACTGTTGGTTTGTTAAGAATGCTAGAGGTGGCACTTGAGTGGTTTGTGCTGTGGCTTAGCCTTTTATGCTTGTAGTTACTGTAGGCTTTAAGCAGAAGTTTCTCAATTCTGAGAATGTATGAGGGGAAAAAGGAGGTGCCTAGTAACGTTAGGCGGATGCATGGATTTTTGTTTGGTTTGATGATTGGGCTTTTGTTGGTGTTGCAGTTTGGACATTAAGTACTGGTGTTCCTTGAGTCTGACCCCAAATAGGTTTGTGGTATTATGTTACTGTGCTTGATTTTTATTTTTTTGGACTTACGTAGTTTCCTTTAAGCATGCTTTCCTTGAAACAGGACCACTCAGGGCTGAGCTTTGTGGATTAAGACTGCTTGCAAAAGGGATTCTGTCTAGAGCCCTGGAGTGTAGATTTCTTCTGTGGTAAAGC
>JAAGAY010009953.1:7767-22604 GCA_011801015.1 Ardeotis arabs | reverse complement strand
TTGAGATGCTTGTTCTATTGGATTTAAATTATTAATATTTGCAACAATATTATTAGTGTTTACTCTTGCATTGTATTGGATTTATATGCTAATAATGCTGCTACTTCACACACTTGAGGAATTTGAATTGCAGTCAAGTCTTGCTTTGAGGCTAGTCTTTTCATGACCTTTCTGTATGAGCATAGCAGTGGGAAGTAAAGACCCTGCCTAAAGCCACCAAGCCAGAGCATACAGGCAAAAACTGCTCCTAAGCTATTTTTCGGTGGATGGAGAAAGATTTTTGTTGGCTTTGTACACTTTGCCACATATATGAATGACAGAATGCATCTTAGATTTAGACAATTTCAAGTCTGTTCAGTGACCTCTTCCAGGTAATGCAATAAAACATCATTCTCGACACAAGGCTGTGCCAATGTGACATAATCTTGTCCCTGCATTAGTTTCCTTCTCAGTGAAGGAAGTGCTGTGCATTTATTGAAGTAGCATGTAAAGGTATGTTTTTACTTTTTATCTTTTCTGCCTCCAGCCTGGCCATACTCTGTTGTGTTTCCTCTCTCTGGGTCTTGATTCTGTCCCACTTAAAGGTAACTAAAGTTTTCATGTTAACTTGAGCTGTATTTGAAGTGAAGCTCATAGAGGAAAAAACCTTTTGTTAGATCAACTGAAGTAACATGTTAGCCAATTAGGGGAATTTTTCTGCTGATCCAATCAATTAGATTAATAAAAAAATATTGTATCTCTGTACTAAACTTTCCTTCTCCATATCCTTAAGCCCCAATGGCTACTACAACACTACTCCTGCACATAGTCACATTCAGTGTTATGCAGTATTTTTCAAGCACTCTTGAACATTTGTTTACTTTTTTAAATGTCTCCATGCACCTGTGTTCGTGTATATAGGAATTTGTAAGGTGATGTTCCACTGAAAATAGAATTTTAAATTAACCGTTGGTTTTTTTCTGAAAGTATAGTCTAGAGCAGGGTTGGTAGTAAGCAGTTTTGAAGACAACTGACACATATTCAAGATGGATTAGTTCATTACTAGTTCTGTTTTCTTTCTGAACAGAATTAGAACTAAACAAAACTGATCCTTATGTTTTCCAGTGTTTATCTGTCATGTGTTTAGTTTATCTTATTTTGGCTGTCATAAGAAGTTGAGGGCTTTTTCCCCTGTAACAATATGACTTTCAGACTGTTCTGAAATGTGTGCTTAACCTTACCTTCATTGACTTCCTGTTCTGTTGTAACAGTCGAACAAGGATTTCTTCTTGAGCAATATTCAAATCAGTTTTTAATAAGCTATTTAATTAAAGGCTAATTGAGGTGAATTCATTAAAGATTTCCACGTTATGCTTATCAGGGTAGCTATGTTTTAAGTTTTAAATATTTGTTTTATATGGCATTATTTTATCATGAAAGCACATGTAAAATTATTTTTAAGTGCCTAATTAGACTCCATATGCATTTTTCTCTCTTAATATTCCATGTTGAATTTATCATGTGTGAATTTAATACATTGCTAATGTTGAGCTAACATATGAAGCAATAAAGCTGTTAAAGGGTGTTTTTCGTCTTAGATACTATAGAATTACAGAGTATATTGAGGATCAGTGATATAATTGTGTTTTTTGTTCATCTCAGTCTTATTCTTGGGTAGATGTTAACTGTATTTTATGCATATTTTCTTAAGCTTAGTAAGTTTCCTCGACAGCAGGCTAACTGCAGGGAATATCACTACATGACAATAGTATAAATCTTTTCTTTGTTGGAGCAATCAGTCAGTTAATAAGAACATTAATTAATCAATCTGGTAGACTTCTCTTTCTGGGAAGTACTTACTCTTAAATCAAAGTGAATTTGGAAAATACACGCTCTAGTTTACTTTAATCTTTTTGTCATTGACAGAAACACCATAGTAGTTGACCAGAAATGAGGGGGAAAGGAATAGAAAATAGAACAAGAAGTCTGAGGGAGACAATTCCCAGAATTAATCTACATTTCCTGAGTTCCCAAGATTTGCTATCGATAAATGGGTCATCATAATAAAAGCCTCTAAAGAAAAGTGCTACAGAGACCCAGAGACTTTGTTGAAGCAAACACTTTTTGTTTCCTTTTCCCATCATGTTTCTTTTGCCTTTTCTGTTTCTTCAAATGGCAGAAGTTGACAGCCTAGTCAGCCTTTCCTTGTATTTCGTATACTTGTGATTCAGTAGCTCCTCATTAGATGCACAATATTCCTGCTGCTGATGTTTTGGGAGGAGATTATCAGTGCAGCAGTGGCAGCAGGAGCTAAAACTGAGTGAAATATTATTGGTTATAGATCCATCAATTTCATCCTGTGCTGGATTTGTCTTGAGATTGATAGCTCTGCAGTGTAGGAATACGGTCTTTAACTGTAGCAGATTATTTTATGGTCTTGTACTATTAGTAGGATTTTATCGCATTAGTGCATAGATAATCCATTTCTGTACTCTTGGTCAGGACAGGAAGAACCTCACTGCAAGCTGAGAGATAACTCTCCCAAAAAGATTCTCTATGAAGCTTGAGGTGGTAACACTGAGTGATGAACTGTATTTTGCCTCAGTGGAGGATGGGAGTTATAGTCGTCTCAGTAACCAAAGTGTTTGAGTGTTTTATTGCTCAAGTATTAGCTAATTTCTACAAATGAAGAGGTTTTTCAGTTTTGCTAGACAAACAAACAAAAAAATTGGTGAAAATGTATGTTTTATGTACACTGACATGAAATGAGAATGTAAGGATTTTTCATGCCTATGCAATCCCTTTTTAGTTTTTACAAAGTGTTTCATTCAGGTTGCCACAAACATATCATTGTATTAAATACCTTGAATATAATATCATTTAATTTAAATTTTACAAAATGTTTTAGGTTACATCTCAAGCTGTTTGTGAACTTGAAGTCATCTTGTATCTGTTGAAGAAAGTTCTGTATCCTAGCAGGTTGGTGGCATTGTATTTTTTGGAAAGGTGACATAACTCTGGGCAAAAATAGTATTTTCTGTGTATGTAGGACAAGCTAAGTTTGAGTCCTAGAAATCAATCATATCGCTTTAAGAATTGCTTACTTTCCCTATCCTACTTTTTATCAGGTAAGAGACTTGAGGGCCTGCCATGTGATTATAGGATTACTTGAGGAGAACAAAAGATCGGCATCAGTGGGTTAACCCTGGTGTAGCACAGCATTCTGTCTCCAGTGCAGACAACAGCAGATAACAGGATGCGATACATCTGTAGATGTATCTGCAGATTGGGACTTTTCCATTATATTCACTCGGCTCCAGTAATATGTGGAGCAGTTGCTTCTAGTGCTTTGAGGGTGGACATTCCCTCCAGGAATTTATCTAATTCTTTAGAAAAAAAATTTATACTCTTGGCAGAAGCATCATGCTGGGGTAATGAGCTGTATGATTTAATTATGAGTTGTGAAGAAAAAGTCCTTCTTCTTGGTTGTTTTGAACTGCTTGTTCATAATTTCACTTTATACCACTTAAGTCTTGAATAATGGCAAATAATGAAAAATCATTGCCTATTCACTATCTCTATACTACTCATCGTTTTATAGACCTCTATCATATTTCTTCTCAACCACTTATTTTCCAAAATTACTGCATGTAGTTTTCTTTCTATGAAATCCATTCCATTCCTCTGATCAATTTCATTGTTCTACATTCTTCTGTACTCTGCTCTTCTGCCCTGTAATCTTTCTGAGTGGTGATGACCTAAACTACATGTGGTATTTGAGATGTAGGTACACCATGGTTAGAAGCCTAATGATGCTCTGTGTTTTTTTACCTATTCTTTTCCTAATAAATCCTAATATAATGTATGATATCTTGACAGCCACTAAAATTGTGAGTTGATGACTCTTGATTCTTTTTCCAAAATGTGTTAAAGGGTCCATCACTTTTTATGTGAAATTAGAAGTTGATTCTTCACAAAGAAATTAGTCTGTGCTTGTTTGCATTAATTTTCACCTGCCATTATATTGTAAAGTCATATTTCTTCTGTAGATCTTCAGTGAGATGACAGTCATAATTATAACTTTAAAAAACCTGATATACAAAAACTTAAACAACATTGTAATTTTAAGATACAGAGCAGAAGCATTTCTTTGTTTCCAAGCTCTGTCATATTATTATATAATTTTTTCCTGGTCACTTATGAATATATTGAAGAGCAAATATCCTAGTACAGATTATTCCATGTCTCACTGTCTTCCCTTAATAATAAAACCTAAACAGGTTTATTCCCTTTTTCTTTTTATAAAGCATTGTTGATTTTTCAGTATGTTTTTAAATGTGTATTTGTAAAAAAATCACTAGTCTTTGGTGGTTCTTGGAGATCTTGATTAAGTTTAGTGTGGTCTGACAACACTTCTTTATTATTGTTGATAGCTTAAACAATAAATTTCCCATTGTAGTCAGTAGTTCAGCTACCTTGTATTAGATTTCATAGGTAAATACTAGCTAGATCCAGTAATTTCTTATTATTATTTCATTTGCCTCTGATACTGCATTCTAATAGTGTTCTTCAAAAACTTTTTTTGCTAATCCAGCCTAATTTCAGGTGCTGTGTACTTACTGTTATCCTAACATATACATATATGTGCATATTCATTTTTTTATTATAACTCATTTGTCAGAAAAATACAGCTGTTTTCCTTTCCAGTCACAATATGCAGACAGGTTCACTTAAAGTGGGAAGAACTCTGGAAAAAAGCTGGAAATAACTTAAGGAATTTGCAGTTGCTGATCAGACACCTGGTATTGTGGGATGCTACAGCAGTAGTATTGCTACTGTGCTTAGATGACTTTGGCGTTCACTGATTTTTTTTTTGTGTGTGTGTGTAAACTGTCATGTTCAATGAAAACGTTTGGAAAAAATACTACCAGAGTATTATTGAAATAACAGGACTTTTACTCTTTCTGGCCTTTCAGTAAAGTTACCAAAGGAACATATAGAAATGGATTTAAGCACATTTCAAATTGAAAGATTATCTAGGTAGAAGAAAGAGATGTTTGTGATCCATTGTGAGAGGAGGATCAATATCATAATCTGTGTGTTTCTAAATATGTTTCACTACTTCTTTATTGGCAATGATTTATAAAGGGCTGGGGACAGAATGAGCTACAAGTCAGTGATTATCTATTACACTGTTTCTTATGACACATTAAAGCTTCGAGAATAGAGGCAAAGGACAGTGGATTAAAAATTCAACTTGGGAATTACTTTCTTTTGGGTAGCGGTGAGCTAGTCAAAAGTAATTCCTTGTGCCTTATTGCATGAGCTCTCCTACCTCTGTTTCAATGATAAATCCATCTAGCATAACACCATGAAAATATTACATGTAAATTAAACTAATCTAGAATCTGGTTTGTTTTCACTCTTATGTTCCTTTAGTACTCTGTAGAGTTTAAGCAAAGTAAAAAAAAAAAAAAAATAAAAAATCTGGTAAATAGCCTTGTCTTACAATTAAAAAAAACCTTAAAGTGTGCTTTACTCTAAAACAGTTATAATAGTGATGAAAATAGATTGATTAACAGTTGTTCAATTTGCCATATTCAGCAGTGATTGAATAGGCTCTGAGGCCTTTTTGACACTGACACTATAAGACAAGATTAACATATATTATCAATGTTTTATTTATAAAAGTGGAAATGTGAATTTTACTTACTTTACCTGGTATCTCAGAATCCTTCTCATTGTAAGGTGCTTTTGAATGTTGTCTTAGGCCAACCTGCTGATTAGAGGAAGACTAGCCTCAACATTATACCAGGTTGTTCCGAATTTTGTCTAGAGGAGAGCAAGTTGATCTAACCTTTTAATGGAAATAGATGTCATAGATATGGAATATACCATGCAAAACAACTCAGACAAATGATAAAACTCGGTTGCTAAGCAGAGTAAGTCACTGTTTGGAGCAATTGTTCTGTTCATGAAATTCTGTTCTCATTGGTTGTTTCTACAATATGTTGTCTTATTCAGAGTCTTTTTTGGATATTATCTTCTGAGAAGTTACTATAGTGTCAAGTTCTGTTATATTCCAGCTGAATGTGTGTTAACTGTGTGGAAATTAGCTAGTATGCTATGTTGCAAAGGTGATTTATCAAGCAGTGAATCTTTCCAAAAGCATATTTCCATGTGAAATCTCTTGTGAACTCCCCTTCTTTCTGGAAAAGTTAGACAGATATGTAACAGAAGGGCTAGGATCTATCCAATTAGTAAAGTTTGAGAAATTAAAATAATAGTATTTAAAAAGGATTAGACTAAATATGCAGGGAGAGCATTTGAAGTCCCTGTGTGCTCCTAGGAAATACTGGAAGCATCAGCAGGCTGAAGGTGTGCTAATGCAGCACCATGGATAATTAAGAGGGGAGCAAGGAGCACCTGTAGCTCATTTTGGACTAGTCAGCATAAATTCATTAAGACCATTCATGCAGTGTTGGCTTAGACAATTCTTTTATTGAGAGAAGAAACTGTAATACACAATGACACTAGACAAGATTATATGGTGATATAATGAAGTTTACAATGTCAGAAGATAAGATTATTAAGTACCTTATGCTAGGCACACAGTCTTCCTTACCGCTCCATCTTACGTTTTTGTGTTTCAGTGAAAAATAACTTCCTTGAAAAAGTGAAAGGGAAGGGAAGCTTAGCTGTCATTCTCATCGGAAGAGAATTGATAAATATGCATGTATTCTAACCTGTCCTTTCTACTCCTCTTCCTTCTAAGAACCCCTCTGATGTTGCTGACTTCTGTGATTTTGTACCGGTTTATTCTGGCTTTCTTCTCCAACTCTCTCACATAAGTCCTTCTTTCATTCCCTTAGTGTCCTTCTCAATGGATGGAGCAACTCTACTGATTAGAACTTTTCCCTCATATTTCTTCTTCTCAATCTTTTGTGTGTATGTTAATAATTGGATACTAATGTGATAGTCTGTCTTGCATCCCTTATTTTAGCTTTTGCTTCTCTGAGCATTACTTTATTTACTCACTCTCTGTAATTCAGTGGTCCCATGCTTTGTGTCAGATGGTTTTAACAAGACATTTGACTGTCCCTAGCTCTGTGTCTCTCCCTTGACTTATTCAACACTCTCCTAGATTACAAACTCCTTTTAAATCTTTGTCCTTAGTTCCTACCTAAGACTTCTTTCATCTGCTCAAGTTCCCGTTCTTGTGCCACCATATGCCTTGAAAAAAACACGTTTACTCATTTACTCTTCATACTTCTGTGGCAATACTCAGAAATGAGAGGATAGCACATAATTAGGAGCACAGTTAGAGAAACTGGCATCCTTCTTGCTTTTATGGACATCCAAGAAAAGTAAGTGGCATTTGTACACAGTAACCACTCCAGATTAGGAGGCAGAGTAACTTTAAAGGGACAGCTATAAACTCACAAGTGTATGTAGGCAGAGTTTTTATGGGAATTCAGATAATTTAGCTGAAACAATTGTGTGGCATTAAAGGACCTTAGCAGGAAATTGAAACATGCTGACACAACTCGTCTATGACAGAAGAAAATAGAGACACAAATCAAGTTTGGTTTTGTGTTTGTTTTTTTTTCCACCTAGGACACTGAAGCCATGCAAAACACTATAGAACACGATAATCTTGCTTGATGGCTGAGAAGTTTTCAAATTCACCAACTCTGAAATGATGTGTTAGTCATTCGTTAAGCTAACATATAAAAGAATCACGCTAAAATTGTGAAGTCTGTGCTTTTGTAGGGTCTTAGTGTGGTCATTAGCAATGTCAAATCATATGTAAGCAGGTGACCTACCAGAGATACCAGTATGAAACAATTTCATAAATGTGCTTTGCCAAAATTGTGACTCGGTAGACAATGTTGCATAGTGAAAGACAGTCACTGTCATGCAGCCATGACAGTCCTGACAGAACAGTCTTTTTTTTTTTTATTATTATTTTATGGAGGAAACCACATCCTCAGTTTCTCCAGCTGTGCTGACTTTAGTGTCTGTCTGGGTGGCAGAGTAGGAAGAGGACAATCCTATATTGAGTAAAACATTCTTTAAAGTTGATTTGCCCAGTGTCTTGATGGTAACGATGCAAGGATTTCTAATTTGATTTGCTCAATGCAAATTCAAAGATTTCAGAGGCAGAAAAAACTGTGTAGGAGAAATCGTTGCCCGTTATTACAAAAAAGGTGAGGGGGAGTTATATACAATTGTCCTTGTTTCTGGCTAGGATAGAGTTACATGTTGTGTGGTGTTGAAGACATCAACACAAATAAATGTCTTCATTATATTGTGAAATACAGTGCAAATTACTTTTTCAAAAGCTGTTGTTCCCTAGAATGCCTTCTGTGTCCAGCTACAACACCTTAAATATATTGTACCACATTTTGGCTGAATTACAAGATGAAAGTTCTCTGTGTTTTTCACCTTTGTGGCCTTGACCATTAAAAACACTGTGTTAATTTTTTTTTTTTACTTTTTTTTTTTTTAAATTAATAAGGAAGGATGCGGCAATGAATTAATTTTTATTTTAAGAATAAAAATAACTTTAGCCTTTAAGGCTGTTAATTGTGGTAAAATTATGTAAGATAGCAGTGAAACTTTAGAACTAGAATTATCTGCTGAGTGGAAGAATCCTTCTGAAAGAGCTGATGCAGAAGTTTGCTTTCATGCATACTTCTGTAGCAAGTTTTCAGTACAACTATGAAATTGAGTATAGTAGAACGTAACCAGAAAACAGCAAGTGTAGCATCTGATTCAAACCTGTGACCCAATCCTGCTAGTCTGACTGCAGCAGTTTGCAAAAGTTTAGAACAAATCTTGGAGAAAAAAAAAAAAGTCATATAGTAAAAGGCCGCTACATCATTCCCAAAGGCCCTGCTATCTGAGACTCAGGTCTGGTCAGACTAGCAGATGCAGCTGCCACCTCCTTGCTGGAGACAGAAAAGACCTAGGTAAACCAAGAGAAAGTGTTAGCACAAGAACAAATGGGACTCGTTATGAATACATTCAGTGCAGTTGAATATGAATTCACCGTGAAAACATTTAGTACGGATATTAGGTGAAGACTCCATACTGCTGGAGCACTCTATATATTATACAGCAATTGCTAGATCAGCTCTTGTGCAAGGGGTCTAAATGTCTCTCTGGATTCTCTCTAGTTCTTGATTGAACCACAAATATCTACTGGAGTGACTTTTTTTTTTTTTAATGACTGTTAGAAATGTCATGTGTTATCATTTTCTGCTTGCTGTATGGAAACTTTGCTTTAAACAAGTAGTTTACATTTAAAGATCTGGAACTCAAAATATATGGTTTTGACTTAACGTGGCACGTGCAATAAAATCAAAGATGGAAGTGTGGATGAATAAAGGTCAGCTCATTGATGAACATAGATAGCTCTGAAGATGCACACTTCTGCAAGTGCCCAGGGGTCAGAGATGAGAACGGGCTGGGAGTGAGCATGGTCCAGGCAGCGGAGAAGGGGTGGGGATGTGGTGGTGGCAGAAGTGTCCCCGTTTTGTGTCTGGTACTGCAGAGTTGTACTCCAGTGCTCTACGGGCAGTGTGCCAGACGCAGGGAAAGAAGTGAAGGGGTAGCAGAGATTCAAGTAGCTGTCAGAGATTCACGGAGATGGTGATGTGTTTATACCTAAAGGGTATGTGCCTTTGGTTTTCTGTATTCCAACACAACATGAATTGCCATTTTGAGTGTGAAAATTGTGTTGGCAGAGGGAACTTCCCTCCCTGATCCCCCTCTCCCCCCAGGTATTTATTGCCTTGATGAGTCATTACTGAATGTAATGATTGGTTTAAATAGCCAAAATATAACATACTGGCTTTGTCAGTGTGTCACTGCTAATTGTCACTTATCCAAACTCTTCTATATTCTCAGCAGGATTTTCAAACCTAAAGACTTGATGGCACAAGGAAACAAAGGTTTCCAGCTATTTATGCCTCCTGTTTTGTTGCCTAATTATCGTTCATTTATCCTGCCATAAAAGTTATTCTTTACCTGCTTTCTGATTATTTCCAAAGGCTGTAAAAGCAGCCATAAAGCAAATTGAAATATGTTATCCATGTGCTATATCCTTAAAATAACTGATCCAATTGTCAATCTGTGTGTTATTATCCAAATGATCTAACAACCCCCATATCATAAATGGAAAAATAGTTAAGTTAGAGAGTTCAACTATCTCATTTATCAGAAAATGTTGTTTGCTGAAGTCAGCAAAATACCCCTTCTACCTTAATTTTGGCATGTTCCTCTGCAGTTTGAGACACCCATCCGTCTGAAGACAGTGGGGAATTAAGGACTTATTCATAGCTAGTTTAATTACAAATACATAAATATGTAAATACACAAAAAAATTACAAACCAAAATACTAACTACTGAAATGAATTTCTTATACTCTTGGTCTGATTTTTTTTTTTTTTTTTTCCTTACTGCACTTACGAGTAGTGCAGCTATTTTTTCCTACCAGACATGTTTTAGATAGCTGTGACTGATGCTGTGGGTTGCCCTTGACTCTGTATCCCCAGCCTGCGCTGAGCCAATGACACTGATCTTTGGTGCACAGGGCAGTCAGTCGAAGACGTGTTCCAATTTATAAAACTCCAGTGATGCAATAAAAGCTTGAGAATTGAGGGAGTTGTTGCATGTGCAGCTTAATATAAAACCATGAGTTTTTATATTTGCCATACAATAGATTCAGTTCATTTTAAGACAGCTCAAGCCTTAACATTAGTATTTCTGAGAAAGTCTGGGATAAGCTCTTGATTGTACAAAGTTGGAAACAATGTTACAAAGAAGTATAAAACCAAAAATGCACATACTTTACTTAGAGTGTACCTGACTATTTCTTCTGTGCTATGTAGGACGTACCCTGGTCGTAGAATTGATAAGATTGTTTATCTTTATTACCAAGGCCACCCAGAATCAGCCTTTAACGTTAACATGGGATCTGGTTATGCAACCTTGACCTGCCAGCAGGCTGGCTTTAGGAGCTCTCCCTCTGTCCCTTCTTCATCTTTTCTCTCTTTCCTGCCTCAATTTCTTCAAAGTCTGTCCTCCCACAAAATGCAGCCTAAATAAACAGAAATCCTTTAGCGTATGTAGCTGCTTACTATCGCGATTTCCCTTCCTTGTTTGTCATACCTTGTTTCTTCCTTCTCCCCATTCAATATAAGTGAATTTCACTGTATGTGGCACTAAGAGCTATTCCTTGCAAAATAAACATTCAGAGCTTACCTAGGAATGTAAGGAAGGCATTTTAATGTTTTGAGACTTATGGTGCTGTATAAATTGTCTTTTATAAAGCGTTCTGAGACCTTATGTGCTATTAGACCTGCATTGTAGTTTGTTTTGAACTCATTACAGATCTCACAGAATTTATTAATAACATCGATGATGGCCTTCACATTTAAAGTATGTTTTCCTAAATCAGGGCCTCCTACCTTTTCCTATTAATTCCTAACTAGTTATGACAAATTTGATAAGCAACCCTATTCATGTATTGAACCATGTATAGTTTATAACGAGCTATGACAATACTGCTTCTTTAGAACATGTTAAAAACCCTCTCCTGGTTTTCCGAATCTGAGTTGATTCTGAACCCAGATTATGTTTTTAAAAGTGGCTGGTGGGTTAGACAGGAGTTTGCAGTGTCTTCCCTTATTTTGCTTGCATAGATGAAATTATTTTAAGACTTTGTAGAGCATGGCCTTACAAATACAAGGTAGTCTGAAGCATATTTTAGTTCTTTATATAGCTGCTGACACTATTATTTCTTGACATCTTCCTGTTCTAGTGGCATTTTGCCATCTGTTTCTAAGATGACATTATAATGCAAAGTAAAAATTTTAGTATATTCTTTTCTTGCTGTGCCATTCTAATTCTGTACAGTCCCTGTTGATGTATTCCTATTTATCTTGTCTGATAGCTGTTTTATTTTCCTATTATGTTCTCTTATTCAGCCTGCATAGAAAACATCAAAATGCCTTCTCAATTTAAATACTTGTCTCTTCTTCATTAATAGCAATGCCTCAACTGCTACCCAGTCCTAGGGTTTTTCTTTTACAGTTTAGTTTTATAATTTGGTGAAGGCTGCAAAATCAGAAGATCTATTTACAGCCTACTTTGTGTAATTTTCACTAGGATTGATTGCATGTACAGGAAACAATGTGTGCAGACTGACTTCTGTAAAAATAATTGATTTGGAGAGTTAAATGTGTTTGGTAATGAAGTCACCAAAATAACCATGCTGATCTGTGTTACAGGCTCTTACTGACTTGAATCTAGGTTTGCATTCTGGCATATGAAGCTGAATTTCAGCTTTTCATTTTAGAGTTAGAGCAGTTACAGTACATCCTGATATTTAGGAAAAGACTTGCTAATTTTAACAAATAGGATACAAAGGAGTATTCCTATTACGAATGTATGCAATTCACAGCTGGCCCTCATGCTGTTTACTGTTTTGCATGAAAGTATTCACAGTTTGTTAATTTTATAACTGGCCCTAGTATGTAAAAAAAAAAAAAAAAATCAAGCCAATGAATGGAAAAATTTTAAAAATACACAGGCTTTTTTTTTTTCCACCAAGGCACATTTTTATTGGCGTAATGTATATGTGTTTTTTCATTTCCAGACCAATTCCATAACTGAATGTTTTAAAATTTAAAAAGTTTTGATCTTGTTTTTCTTCTGTAAAAGACCCAAAGATGTGTTAGCTTCAATCTCAATTAGATTCTCCATGTATGGTTATATTACTTTTAATCTGATGTTATATTTATCTAAATTTGCCAGAGCAGACAAGCATTTCTGTATTAGAATAGTAACTGTAATAGGGTAGTGTCCTGGTATAGTACACAGACGGTGATGGTACAAAACTAATAGACACGGAATATCAGAGCTATTTCCTGATTTAAATGCCATCTTCTCAAACCTGAAGGTGTCAAAAAGTGAGAAGCAACGTAGCTATCTGGGAAAATTCTTATCACTGTCAGTGACATCTGGCTTGGCATTTTGTGGTCTCCATATTATTAAATGGTTTGCTGTATTATGTATAGGGTTCATTAGTACAAATTAGATTCTGTTCACATTACAGTAGGTAATCAATTATATTGGATATGAAATGCCTTCTCATAAATCTGAATTACACTTTTCTTGGAGTGCCGTCCAGTTTTTCAGCTGGTACAAACTGCCAAGACTTTGAGGCCTGACAGAAATCTGTAGCTTTGCACAGGATGAGAATATAGCCCTTTCTTCCCTCTGTGCCTGGGGTTGTGCCAGGAGTTATATTAGGTGCAAATTTAACTGTAACAGTGCAGCCTTGGGCTTCTGAGGGGTGGGAAATTTGACAACAGTTGTGCAACAGCAAGAGTTTAGAAGTGATCCAGTCTGGGGATCTGGCTGGAATCTGGTTCTGATTGTCCTGTTGGTTGATTGCCACTTCACCTTTAACCAGAACAGGTGACCAAGGGATGGGACTGTATATTGTGTGGAAGACTGTATAGCTGTGTGGTGTGTCTATTCCATATTGATTCCAGGCAGTGATAAACTTTACTAACTTATGGTTGCATGTATCTAGCTAAGTGTAATCTGATAGGCAACTGATGATCAAACATTCCAGCAGATAAATTTGAGTGAATTAACTTAAAATATTTGTGTATTGTGTATTTTCCTTCTGAAATGTATAGTATTTTCTGAATTGAGTCAGATTGAATTGTGCTATCAGAAGACAAGCACTGCAGTTGAACTAGGTAGTCCTAATTGACCACAATACAAATTTTTACCAAAATTTTTTTAAATTAGCAGAAATTAGAAATTAATGCATATTAAGAGTTGAGGTGTCATTTTGTCACTTAAATTAAGAGTATGAGAAGAGTTTAACTGAAGCATTTGTCTCATGAAACCCACTGAATTTCTGCTTTTGTGCAAAGGAGTTTGGAACTTTTGTCACTGGTAGTTATTTGTGGCTTCCAACATTCTGTATAGTTTTTATTTATCTGCTCATAATTACTTTTTATTTCCTGTAGCTCATAAATGCTTCTCCAGAAAACACTGTTTCTAATCAAAAATCCAGAATTAACTTGACTATCATGAAATATATAAATGGTACTGCTGCTGTAAATATTTTAAAGCTTCTGTGTGTTTTCCTCTACAGTCTTTGTGCTTGCATTCCATCTAGAGTAGAGTGCAATTACCTGCAGGGCAATTCTGGGGTAACAAGTGCCTATGATAATTTTGGTCTCAGTACTACACTTTTTTTTTTTTTTTTTTTTTTTAAAGTGTAGAACTCCACAAACAGTGATTTTGATGGTCAGCAGTTTGCGACAATGAAGCTAATGGCAAGCTTCGGGTTATTTTTCACTCAGCCCTCAAGCTTCTTATACTGCAAGTTTCTAAGGTCTCTGCCACCTGAGAAACATAGATGCTAAGTTGCAGCGTTAGTTCTGTCTCCTGCTGATCCTGAAGTTCTGATTCAATTATTTTGAATAAGGATAAGGAGCTGGATAAGGAGCTGGCTGGATGGCCGCATTCAGAGAGTGGTGGTCAGCGGCTCGATGTCCAAGTGGAGACCTGTCACGAGTGGCGTCCCTCAGGGGTCCGTGTTGGGTCCGGCCCTATTCAACATCTTTGTCGGCGACATGGACAGTGGAATAGAGTGCACCCTCAGCAAGTTTGCCGACGACACCAAGCTGTGTGGTGCCGTCAACACGCTGGAGGGGAGGGATGCCATCCAGAGGGACCTGGACAGGCTGGAGAGGTGGGCCCGTGCCAACCTCATGCAGTTCAACCAGGCCAAGTGCAAGGTCCTGCACATGGGTCGTGGCAA
>JAAGAY010009951.1:0-13663 GCA_011801015.1 Ardeotis arabs | reverse complement strand
GCGACCTGATCTAGTGGGGGATGTCCCTGCTCCTTGCAGGGGGGTTGGACTAGATGACCTTTGAAGGTCCCTTCCAACCCTAACCATTCTATGATTCTATGATTCTAAGTAGAAGACAGCTCCATAAAATGGCTGTTGTAGCCTGTGTTTGCTGGATAATGCTAAGAATGTTCCTTTTTTTAAAAAAAACAAAAACAAAAACAAAATAAAACCAAAACCAAACCAGAATTGCCTCAGCCTCAGAGATCAACATGAAAGGAACATTTTTCTTTGATAAAAAAATACGTAAAAACCTTTTATCCTTGTTAATGTTGAAAAGTCATGGTTATACCCTGTACATGGATATCCCTGAGACATACACAGGTTCATACGTTCAGATGAAATAGATGAGAGAATAGATGAAAGGCACTAAACACATGGCAACAATAGTTCTAAAGTTGAAAGTCAATTGTGAAACAATTATAATGAAAAAAAAAAATGTCTGTATTTTGAACCTCTGTCTCTTCTGACTGGTTCTGTGGCTTTTTTAACTGCTGATTTAATTAATTTATTCCATTATATCCTTCTTGACATTTGTAAGAACAGAGGGTAACAGAAAAACGTGTGTAGGTTTTACGTATATATGAAGTTTTTTGCTCCCACCAGTCTTTTACAGTCTTTTATTCAAAACTGTCAAGAAAATTGTCTTTTTTATCCCACCCTAATTAAAGTTTTCAGAAATATATTCCCAAGATAGCAATTTGTGAAAGAAAGCAAGCTGAGCCACACTATTGTGATAAAGGTAAAAGGAAATATTAAATTTAAACGCCTTTTTGTCAAGAGAAAAAAAAATGTAAAAAATACATTTTGAGGAACATGTCTCTGTAAAAAGACAGTACTTTCACTTGCTAGAGTACTAAACTGAGAACAGGATGGCTAGCTCTAAGCAACGGAATTGTTAAGCACAAAGTAGTTGTGCGTGTTTTCCAAAGGAAACTCAGGTTTATTTTAACTATAAAATCAATTTAACTGTAAGAAAAGAAGCTCTTAAGAGCATTTACTTTTATTATTTTCCTGGTCAATAATATCCTCACTGCTCTGACATCAGTGTGAGCAGCATGGGGGATGGAAAGGAAATTAGCTTGTTTTTGCAGGGAGACATTTGTGGGCGTAGACTAAAATCCTTAGGGAACACCAGTTGATTTACCACCACTGGAAACAATAGATTCCTTCTCCTCTGCCACATCACACCACAAACTCAGGCATTTTTATTTCTTGTGCTTATTATATGTGATTTTTTATAACTGCAATATGTATAATGACAATTCTTTACAGTTCTGTGTCGTCAAAGGAAGATCAAGTTGACATGAATTTATAGTGACTGCAATGTGGAAATGAGAGTGTTTTGAAAGCGATGGAGCAGCAGTACAGAATATTACATCACTGGACACTTTATATATTTTTTTGATATGTGTTGTAGATTCTTGTTAGTAGTTTCTAACATTAAGAAAGTCTTGTTAACAATGCTTAGCATTAATAACATGGTATGGATTTTCTTTGAGATAAATTGACAGTATTTCTCTAATAAATTTGTCTATACCATAGATTTTAAAGTCACAATTCACAAAATAATTGTGCTCCTTATATAAAGAGAAAATATGTTTTATATCACAACTAAAAATACTTTTGCAAAATTGTATAAAGTGTTAACTCTAGCAAAGTCGGTTCAATTGAGTATTAAAGTAGCAATGAACAGATTTTAAGAGCTGCAGAGTTTGAATTAGGATAGTTTGATATTTAGTCAGTTATCACAGCTATTAAAAATACTTGGCTTAATTAAACACTGACAGATTGGTAAACCTTGTGACAAGTTGTTAGCTGTGAAAATTTACCAGATTTTTACCTCCTTTGAAGCCATAAATACCTTATAAAAACATTAGTGCTTCTCTTTTCAGTATCTTTCAGAACTAAAATAACAGAATTCTACCAAACTAATTTAGATAGGTTTAGATGACATTGCCTATCAGGTTTTAGTGTATAGATTCCATATAATTTATGACACTTGACAGACAGATAAGATGATAAAATCCCTGGTTCCCATGTACATAGTACTTAATCTCAACCTTGATTAGCTGAATCATTCTGTTAAATTTAAGTTATATGTGAGGTTACTGAGTCTGTTTACATGCTTATGGTCAAGTACTTTCTCTAAAACCTTACAAGATCAAGATTAATCAGATACTCTGTCATGACTATTAATTTGACACTCACTCAAATAAATCATCAATATCTTCAAAAGTTTTAGTTCTCCTTAACATTTGAAACAATTGTCCCTCAGTTTAGGCTTGTAAGAGTTAAACATTTCAACCTGAGCTGATCATAATAGTTTTTCTACAGTCAGTGGAGAGAAATAGGCAATTGACCTGAACTCTCTGAGATCTTAGATCTGAAGATGAGACAAACTGTGCTCCTGAAGATTACATTTTCTTCTACTGATGGTACAGTGAGCCCAAGGCAATTGTCATAGATGGTGATGACCAGTTTTAGATGTTTAAAGCTATGTGAGGTGTTTTAGTGTTTTCACCTACTGGTGAAAAAAATGGTATCTCTGTCTGTCTCTAGCTCTATTTTTGCAGTAACAGGCTCACACTGCAACAAAGAGTGCAAGTCATACTGTATGAAGGAATTTTATAAAACCTACTATGTCCACCTAAATGGGAATAAGAAAAAAGATTCATAATTAAAAAGTGTGCCTTCATTTGTGTACAGTTGACATATATATATACACACATACACACACACATGTGTGTATAAAAATGGCACTCATATACTCAATCCTCAATTCAATTAATGAACATTTTTTTTGTGCTATGTTATTTTTGTATGCTAAAATGTTACAGTAGTATGTAAATTTAAAGTTATTAGACAATTAAAAAATACACTATAATTCATATTTTAATTTAGTTTAGTGTTTTATTGTGACTATTATTTTCCAATTAAAACAGCAAATATCCTGAGCTTAGCTGAAATTACTTCCTGTCATTCGGAATTTCATCACTGTTCATATCTGCCAACATACCAAAAATAGCATATGATGGATAGAATAATGACTAAATTGCCACAGTATAGTGTATCATTTAATGGTGAAGACCAAGTCCTTGCTGCTAAAACAGTTCCACGTAAGAAGCAGCCTGAAGACTTTGTGAAGTTCATGAAGTTTCTCTGGGATTCAGCAGACTGACCAGAAGAAGCAGTCAGGAGAGCTGAAGCCTTGCCACAAAACACCGAAACACAGAGAAAATTTTGCTAATTGAAGCTGATGATTTCAGTGAGTTCTGAATGAAACTCGTAATAAGGTGAAGACAAGTAGAAATATATTATTTGGCTGGTAGACCTATTTTTATACTGTTAGACCCAAAATGATGATTGCATAAGCAATTTAAATAACTTTCCACTATCATATCTATAAAAAGTGTGTAAACATTCTTTAGAACAAAAGGTGTTTTATGACCTGCACAATAAACAAGGAACTCAGATGAGGACAGGTATGCAAAAGGTGTTTCAGTAATAGAATGCAGCTGTCTGTTTCCAAACTGAAGGCACTGCCTAAAATTGACTGTGAAGAAACTGTGCAGTATTGAAAGAGTTTAGATTTGAAATATTTATCCGGTATCAATATGTTAATTCTTCTGCAGCTTGACTCTGATATTTGCACTTATTTTACAAACTAGTATCTGGAAAGTAACAGAACTATATCTTTGATTCAGTAAAGAGTGTTTAAAAACACCCTGTATATTAACCTTGTGACATCATATCATCCCACGTAGCAGCAGAAGTAGAAGCAGCACACTGAAGATCAACTGGTTAATCAATGCTATGGAATGACTTCCATATGAAGAATCTACACAGACAAGGAATCTTCAGCAAGACACCAGTATGAGTGATATGCAACAGAGGTCTTTAAAATCCTAAAGGGACTGATCCATGAACATCTGTAATTGTCAAACTGAAGAGTAGGACTGGAATACAAAATGATCTTGACTTATTAGTGAAATTAACTGAGAAGGAAATGAGAGGGATATTTAACAAGGCCCATCATAAAGTAAGAATAACTAATGAAGAAATAGTAGATGAGAAAAACTATTTAACAGCAATTCTTAAGAAAAGGCTCTGAGATTAAAGGGAACTAGAGTTTCACTATACCATATTGTTACAAAGAAGACAATCAAATTGAGGTGTTTAAATAGGAATTAAGACTGAAAGACATATAAATGACCCATCTGCTTTATTAAGCAATATTAAAATATCAGCAGGAATTCAAGTTTGGGTACCACAGAGTCCTAATATGTGGCCTAAATGAAGACTGTCTTAATGACAGCAACAAAAACATCCACAAGTATGGAAAAATGTCGTGTAATAAATTAATGGAAGAAATTGTGTTGCTTACCTTAAAGAACAGAAGATTTATAGAGGTCATGATAATACCCTTCATATATGTAAGAGAATTTTCCAAAGAGGAAAAGAATAATCTGTTTTCCATAACTATGACAGATAAGAGCAGTAATAAGTTACTCTTATTTCGTTGGGACTCTTTTTAGCAAATTGATCATGTTAGATATCAGGAAAATTTTGTAAAGGTAAGAGAAGCAAAGAATAGAACATATTAAAAGTATATTGTGCAGTCTACATCACTGGAACACTGTCAGAAATAGATATACATACCAGAGCAAAATTAGACAGAGATGGTGATTTCTGAAGTCCTGGCAATGTTATTTTCTTATGAATCATTCTCACAAGAATCTAGTGACACTCAGTAATGTGCATTCAGTAATGTGTTAATTAAAAAAAAAAAAAAGTGGAGCTCAGAGCTACAGGATAACATGGAATCTAAAAGTATAAATAGCTTGAAGAAGTGGCTACACAGATTTGCCTATGATACTCAGTTGGTAACTAGAACAAGCAGTGGTCTAATACTGTAATGTTTATACAGGATTGCTGCAGCACTCAAATACACTGGAAAATGTATTTTGAGGCAAGTTGTTATGCTTCCAGATTTCTACACATGCTTTCAAAATCTTCCAACCTGAAGATGCTTTCTCAAAAGATATCTTAGATTCCATAGTGTTCATCCTGATTTTTTTTTCCCTTTCCTTTTATCATTTACTCATCCCATTTGTCTATCTTTTTTTTTCCTCTTGTGCATAAACATTAGATTTCATAGATTTTTAGTAGTATTTATAGTGTACTTGGGGCCTCTTTCTCTCGATAAAATGTAAGATAAGAGACACTATAATCAGTGTTCTAGAGAAGATCATTTGATGTTTCAGGCATGAATTATTTATGTTAGTTGACGTAGCAAGTCCCGTTCAGCCTCATTTTCTGGAATGGGCAAAATGTAAAGAACATGGACGAAAATCTGACAGAAGTAGCTACTCATTCAGTTTTTGATAGACGTATGGACATTTTATTCCTTTAGGGAGGAAAAAAAAAGGAAGAAAAGGGAATAAAAGATATAAGCATATCTCCTCAGCAGATGATTCAAAGGGACATTGTCCTTCCAAGGGAACTGAAAGAATGATTCTCTGTCAACATGGGAGTTTGGAGACAATGCAGTTGGAACGGCTTCTCATTGCAGAGGAAGCAGAGGCCTGGGAAAGTTGGTTAAAAGAAAACACACATAATATCAGCAAACTAAAGGGTAGGGTGCAGTTGCTGGGAAAATATGAAGAAAAACATATGAATTTATTAAACATTTTTGCTTGCAAAAAGAATACTTTACAAGAGTTTTTTTTTTTTTAAATTAGACTTCTGAAAAACTTCTTTTTTCAGAATTAATAATTTTTGTAAAAGGATCAGAAAAATCTGATACAATATAGGAAAATTTTAAAGTAAATACCAAATCTCATTAAAAAAAAAAGAGATCTGTACTTTTAAAGAGATTAATCAACAATAGTAAAGCCTGGAACAGGGTGAAAACATTGTTATCTAGAGATGGAAATTAAAAAGTGGATGTTTCTGCAGTGATTGTGATATTTTAAAGACTGGATGCATGGAAAAATTTAAATATAAGAATTCCACAGTTTTCATAAATTTGAGACCCAATGTTTTGTCTGCCTCCAAATGCAGGAACTGAAAATGGTTAATATTAGCAAATACTCTGAAAAGCAGAACCAGTTCTTTATTTCCTTCAGTGACTCAATCTGAACATAACTAAAAGCTATTGTTTAGATTAGAGGTACTTCCAATTAATGCAAGTAATTATAAGAGAAGAATACACTTTTACTGTATTAGTATTTTTGTGTGTATTCATTTCTGAGCTCTCATCTTAGGGTGCTACTAGGAGACCTCAAGGAGACAATGCTTCCCAGAGTACTTCAAGCCCTGTCAGGAAATGAAAATTCAGGAATTTCTATACGGGTGGATGAAGATGGGCTCCTGCTCCTTGAGGCTGTGTCTGAAATAGCAGGGGAGTGGAAATTTGTTCTGGATACCACTGAGCTGCATTAGTGCATCACAACGCCACAGTGAATATATCTCATGTTACTTCCATGCAGATATCTGATATTTGCTAAGAGTCATGCTCACTTAGAAGCAGCACCAGACAAAAGTAGCTGCCTAGGTTATTGTCTGGAGTTGCTCATCTTTAATTCAGGTTGCAGAACAAGCAAAAGACTTCATGTCTTTTTATGCACATAATAATCTGTGTACACATCAGGATGTTCTCCAACTATACCGGTGAGGAGTATTATGTTTGCTATTTACCTCAGCTAATTTATATTTATATACTATTCATATATCTTTATATGTGTATAATCTAGAATATATTTTACATATGGAAAATAGATGTGTTTGTGTGTATATATATATATTCAGCAATATATCAGCAGATACATCTCATCCTAAGGTAGGCATTTAAGAGCAATCATATGAATCACTTGAATTCCTACAGAATCTTCTGTACTATGTCGACATAACATGAAGTAAAGGAATCTTACACTGTAAGTATGAGTTTTGAGCTTACTTCAATGTACAGAACTCTCCTGTTTTTCTACCAGTTTTTTTTTTAAATTACCAACATTTTCTTATTAATTTGTGGAAAAGGGAGTTGCTTTGTGATGCTCAATTTCTTTTTTTAATACTAAATGAACTGCTCATCAGCAATTGACACAGAAGGAGTATCTGTCACTTCAGAGATAGACAAGGGCTAGAAGGACTAGTTAGAGATAATTACTCTAAGGAGTATCCGTTACTCAGCAGATGCTCACACATTTTGTCAGCATTAGTAGGTAGTGTGGCACTGAGGATCTGCAGAGGGAATCAGCTGGTGCTGAGGACCTGATATGTCAACACTATACGCATTTCAGGACACTTCACAAACTCTAGGTTGGTCCCATGGGCTGAACATTCATTAACAGCTGGAAGAAATTGAGTTTGTTCCTTGAGCACATCTTCCATTTTACTTTCAGCTAAAACAAATCCATTTAACTTTGATACTACGTTGTGAGGAGAGTGACTCCACAATAATCAGGAGATTTTGTTTCAAAAGTGCATTCCTGATCTGACCTAGAACTGAATTGCAGTTACACCCAGTGTATTTTGCACCAACAGGGCTAGGCCTCTTGGCATACACATTGTGGAATTTGAGTACTAGAATGTTTAAAACTGGCTAAAATTAAACTCTAGCAAGGTCGAAGCTCTGGCCAATTGGGTGAAAGAACTTTATTTGTCAGTGCTCTAAGAACTGCTATAAAATTCAATTGAAATGTCAGGAAGACAAACATGAGGATTTATATGACTATTATGCACAGATGCTTCAACTATTTGAGTGCACAAGATGGTGTGTCTGTTTATCCCACCAGTCTCCAGTCCGAAATAAATAATAAAAAAAAAAAAGAAAAGAAAAAGAAAGGAAATTAGATTTTATCTTTAGGAGGGAGAATATAAATAATAGACGACTTGTAATGCTGCCTCAAACAGCTATTCTTTTTCATTTGGTCATATCACTTTCAAACTTTCTTTTAAACTTCCCATTATGTAATTGCTTTTTGGATTTTTTTTTTCTTCTGTTCCTTTTCTACATTAATGCTTGATAGCTACTCATGCATGCATACTTTATTTGCCTTTTGCACATGAGATCCAACAATGACCTTCTATGCCAAAAAAAAAGAATTGCTGGACAGGTGGCTGAAGGCGTCTGCTTCTTCCTGCACATATTTTTTTTCCTTAAATCTCTGTGGGGATAGTAGAGGAAGAACAGAAATTAAGGGGGGACTGTTATAAACAAAACTATAGACCTCCTCCATATGGTTATGAACAGGTTTCCCTAGGCTTGGCCTTGAACAGTCCAATCCCCTGCAGGGCAAGTTCACTGAAGTGCAATGGCCTACTATTAGAGGGCTGTGTTTTCTAACACCTGGGTGATGAATGGAGTTTCCAGCTAGTAATTAGACACCTCTTGCAGGCAGCAGAAGAGTTCCTTTTTGTACATTGTTTTCAAACGTGGGGGTGGGGATGAGGTGCCTAAAAAGCAGAAAGAAAAAAGCTTCCTGTATGGTATTTCATGTTAACTTGCACTCTGTCAGGAAAAAAAGCTGGGATTGAAGTTAAGTTTCATATTAAATTTCATAAGGGGACATTCCTGCTGGATTCTTAACTGACTTTTTTCACTCTCTTAAAACTCAATATCATATTACAGGTATTGAAAATAAATGTGTTTTGCAAGCTAATGGGTAATGAGGCACTTAAGAGAAATCCCTGGACCCCTGCATCTCTCTGGAGCCCAGAGAAGTTAGCATTCATTGACAGCTCCAAGGGGATTTATTTAAGCCTAAAATAAGTATTTCTTTGGACTTAATTATAGGAAGTGCTTAAGCCGCTGAATTCAAATGCCAAAAGGGATTCATTTAGTCCAAAGTGAATCTGTTCCTGTTCTGAAATGAAATCTCTCAGAACAGTTTGAAACAAGCAGGAAAAAAGATGAGTGAACATTACTTATTTTTATTGTGTTTATGCCTATTTTGAGCTCCAATTTATCCCTATGTGCTAAAAAATACCCTCTTCTTTGGGAAGCAGCTCTTGTTCACCTCCCTGATACCATCTTAAACTGGTATGACAAGTCCATTTGTCACAACAATAAGCAGTAAACATCTCAAAATACAAAGAATTTAATCGTTTGAAAAACACTGGTTTTTGTGGCTTCTGTGAGTTTTCATGTGTATATATACTGTCCATAATTAACACAGGAATGAATGATTATTGGTTGTTAAATTACAGCTCTTTTTTGGTCTCTCATGTAACTCTCTTATTAGAACATGCACATCAGAAATTCTGACAAGGTTCAGGGAGTGCAGTGAAACTTATTGTCAGCAGATATCTGGCCCTGATCTCTTAGCAGAGAGAAAGTCCCGATAGACTGTAATAGCCTAAAGATTCAGTATCACTTATAAGCACAAAGATCTGCATTAAAAGTCTACCCAACAGTATAGGAGCATCGGTATGCCTATCTGGGGTAATTATCAGTATTTGGAGTATACTTTGTGTTCAGCTGGACCAATGCAACTATGTTAAAGTATTCTTGATATTTACTTTGATTTCTCAAAATATTTTGTGTGGAAATAGGGATTTACTTCTGTGTTTTTTTTTGTTTGCCCTACCTACATATATAACTCTGACTATCCTCTCCTGGTGAAATAAATCCAGGTAAAACATACTATATCTCTGGATTTTTCTCAGTTTGTACCATTAGGAGTTATTGTCAGTTTTGCCCAATGTACCTGGAGTTTACCAAGCCTCCTTGTCTATGCCTCATTTAATTTCTAAGTTCCTCTCTTCCAGAGCTTCCCAATATAACAGCTATGAAATTTTGCCTGATGCTAGCATAAAGACTTTCAAGTACATGCTTAAGTGCAGTAAAATAGGATCATTGATTTTTTTGTTGTTGTTTTGTTTTGAAGGAAAGGCCCAGCCCTGATATAGGGACTGATGTTGCAGCATCAAAATTCTCTGAAATTCTCTGAATTGTCAGAAACCACTTGTATCACATCACTCTGCAGGCTGTACTGACCTTAGCTAGGTGGAAATAAATGTCTCCTCAATGGCATCAGTTAACAGATCTATTATGTTCCTTACATTCTTCATGATGTCTCAGACAATTGATCTTTCTGCACTTCTGTTTCTTTGAAACGGCATGGATTCAGAGGATAAGATGGGACAAGAGAAAAATATGGAAGTTTTGCCCTTTAGTTAAACCCCAACTCTTTCTCCCCAGCTAAATACTGGCATAGTAACCTTGAAGAGGAGATGAGCACTGTGTCCCAGATAACGGAAAAGGGACCTTCACATGGATTTGCACCACTTCTGTGTCCCAGGCTGTTATTATCTAGTTTTTAAAAAAATGCACATATATATTTTGTTCCCTTGACTGGAAATCTAAGGGTTGTGCTGTAGTCACAAGCACATGAAATAACATGTGACATAAGGAAGAGCTACTCCCTTTTTATACTAATATTTTTATATGCTTCATTAGAGCAGAAAACACTTGCTTAACAGGCATATGAAAATTCAGAACTACTGACGCAGTAGAAAAAAACCTCAAGCAAATTAAGCTGCATTAAAATGTGTGAGAACATTGATATAGTTGGTCCAGAATTTTTGTCGTTAAAAATAAGAATAAGAAGAACATCCTCCTGCCTGAAGCATTTCTAAGTCACTTTGGACAGCAAAAAAACCTGAACAACTAAGGTGACTTCATGATTCATATAATTTTAATATGATGTAAAAACATTAATGAATCTGTCCTGTAGCATTGAGTTTACACAATTGCCAGTTCTTTATAATGCATTTATCAAGTTAGCATGCCTTTATACAGCAGCTGAGTTATTTTACCACAGGATCTGTTTAGCCATATAGCTTTAAATCCTGTTGCCCTCTTTCCTTCATGGTGGTGATTTGTTTCTTCTTTATTTTTAACCTTGACATTCTAACAATGCATTACTATTATTTCTCCTTCACCTTTTTTTTTTAATCAGACATATATGCATATGCGTGTGTGTGTGTACATGTTAATATATTTGGTATATAGGTGTGTACGTTAAATAAAAATACACAGGTATTTATTCTATATATTTTATGGAATTAAATAGATTCTGCTGTACACAAACCAAGCTTCAGTCTAGAAGCCAGGAGTTAAACTGGTGGAAGTAATGAAGTATTGCTGTGGTCAGTGGTATGAGTTTTCAAGAGAAGAAAATTCTCCATTAAATATTACCATTGTTTACAGTTATAATACTAAATACTATAATTAGTATCATAAATATATTTACCCTTAGTAACACTATATATTAGCTAATTATATAGTAATTACATATTAATAGGATATTAATTTAATTAATTAATGTAATACAGTAATATTATTTTTTTTTTTTACAGGCTGGAGCAAAAATACTTGGGCAACAGTTTTTCAAAGTCAATTTAATTTATTGTTTATGCCATTCTGCATAACTGTGTACATTTGTAATATACAAGGGGGATAAATTGTGTCAAACAGAATATAGCTGAGTTTAGTTTTGCTTACTTTTGACAAATCAAAGTATTAGAACTTATTCAGGAAGATTAAAAATAAGTAGAAGTCTATGACTTTTAAGATTTTGTTGCCTTTGTTTCCCGGATACTGAAATACTAATGTTACTCCCAGACATTCCTGCTCTCCTACTTAAGAACTAGTATTCAATAATGATATAATCTGGAATTAGCAATGGAATAATTTCAGCTTGCAATACTGGGAGAAGCAGAGGCACAAATAAGGGGAGCACCTTGGAAGAATACCACAGCAGCTGCACGCTGTGTAAATGCATTTGTAAAACACATAAAAGATCCCTTGGCTGATCTTTGGTGCTTTTTTGTAAAATACAGTATGTCCTGTTTCAGCAACAGGGGCCAGATGTACATCTTAAGCAGAATTTGACCCTGTTAGCTCAAGGAAGCTGGAACAAAGCCTTTACAGAATTCATGTTTAAAACTCAGTGTAGCATGCAGATTCTAATGCAAGTGGATGAGTATTTACAAATTTACAGTTTTAATTACACTGAGCTCAGCTGGATAAAAAAAACCCCTAGATATTCTAAGTAGTGTTCTAATGGTACTCTAAGCAAACAACTTTAATGAAAAACAAACAACAATTTTCAAATCCTTCAATGTGTTACATGGGCCACAAAAAATGTACAGCTGCCAGTATTCTTAAAATACAAACATAAGTATAAACTCTGCTTTAATTTTTTTATGGTAAGAATAAGATTTGTCTTATTCTTTTAAATGTAATTAATTTTTTAAATGCCAACACCTTGAAATCCACCCACAGATTAAATATCTGTAACCATGCTGATTTGCAAAAGCTAAAGTACAAACATCTAGATTCTGTTTCTAGAGAGTCTTGTAATGAATTTTGTATTTAATATTAAGCTAGAGAAATGTGAGTGAGTGTACCAGGAAAACAAAACTCATGGCATTACTTTCAGTAACATACAAGGAAGCCCTTTGTTTTTTACATTAGAAAAGCAGGTCAGGATCCAGTATTGAAAGACAATGTAATAAATGACCAGTGTAATCTTGTGGTTGTGGATATGGACAAATCTTGTCAAGCTCTTCCAACTGATTTAATTTCAGGCTTACCTAAATTAAGCAGCTGATATTCGACTCTTCCTCTCCAGTACTCATTTTAATTGTCATTTTGATTATATATACTTCTATATACTTCAGTGTTTTAGGAAGGAAGTACTGTTAAACATCATGGTGTATATAGAAACATACTCAGCCTGTCAGTTATTAGTATATATCAGAAAGCAATAAAGATGCTCAGCACATTTTAGCTACACTGAAATCAATAACAAAATTGCCAACTGTCTTTAACATTGGAATTCCATCCTATGTTACTTTTTGTTTGATGGCTTTATGTGTATTTTGAACAGGATTGGTTGCACCGTAGAATCTGTTTGCATCTTACAAAAATCCTGAGTTGCAAAAGGGTAAATTATCCACGTGATGAGTCATAAAGCCAACTTCAATTAGTATATATCCTTCCAGGTCAAATCCTTCTGAGAAAACTGTGTATTCAGATCTGCTTGTATTGACTGTGGTGTGAGATCTCTGGCCAGTATCTTCAGTCTTGTTTCTTTTCAGTCCTTAAGTAAGTTTCCAAGGAAAGGTGGTTTAAATGATATAATTAAAGATCACAGTGTCAAAGACACTTACTTGGGGAAAGCTGCAGAACAGTTTTTTCAAACTGGTTTTGCCCACCATTCCAAAGTCAATTGTTTAATAGTTACACTCTAACATTTGCTGATAAGAAATTACATCCTTAGTGCCTTCTGATCCTTAATAATACATCGATTTTAAATTCAAGCTATATGATGCCCTAACCTTGTATAATAGTTCCATTATATAAATTTACATCAAGATATTCAAGTCTATGTTCAAAACAGCAGAAACCTGTTTTATCCAGTCCTTACTCATCTTCACTAATCCTCCAAATAAAAAGATAATAGTGCAAATACAAAGACTACTTAACACATATTTGGAGAAAAAAAAACCCAAACCTGTAGTCTATCTTTTTAACTAAGTTTTATCTAGCTGTAATTACATGGTCTGTGTATATTCAGAACAATTTAATCAGGGTTGTTTTTTTTTTTTT
>JAAGAY010009949.1:0-12386 GCA_011801015.1 Ardeotis arabs | reverse complement strand
AAGGAAGTGACTGTCATTAATGTAAGTCTTTGCACACTTTTCTGAAGAGGGTAACTGGTTTACTCCTACATTTTAACCTTTTTTTTTTTTTTTTTAATAACAAGAGGCAAAGGAGGCACAAAGCAGACAAATGAATAGTGGAACCTCATGCCGCTCTGACTAGGCATGGGGATTTGCAGGAATGTCCCATGTTTCTCTCCCTCTCTGATCCCTAATAGAAAAGGAAGATTGGGGAAAGAAGATCTTTGTGTTCCGGGAAATGCAGCTAGGAGACTAAGAAAGCTAAAACTTTGATTCACAAGTTGTTTAGATGTTGAATTCCCACTGAGTTTGATGGGAGACAGGTGACTGAACATCTTTGAAGGTTTGAGATGAACTACCTTCGTCAAATCAATGTCAAACCAAACTCATGTAGCTCAACTACTAAATAATTTTCTGACTTTCTGTATTTCTGTGGCACTAAATAAAGAACAGAAATTTTACCAAATCTCACCAATGTGAATTGCTTTTTTTTGGAGCAGTCATAGGAACTAGAGGATACCCGCAGTGTAACTGGGAACGTATGAAAACACACAATTATGGGATCACAAGGTCATTTTTAATGCCCAAAATGCATTATAGTAGTGCCAATTTCTAGGCAGCCCCAGGTTTCATGCCATCTCCTTGATTTGTTGCATGAGAAGCCCTGTATAACCCTTCACAAGGGGATCTTCTGACCATGGCACTGGCATGCTTACAGCACAGGGAGAAAGATCCTCAGGCATACGCCTTCATAGCAAAAGTGCTTACCCAGTAGAGAGGAAAAAGTTTCTTGTAGAGGGACTGTGAAGGAAAAGGAACGAAATAAATGTGAGCAGGCCCTGAGATGGCTCTAAGAGAGATGTTTAATGAATGGTGAAAGTTGTCTCCCTGCACAGCCAGCACCAGTGCAAAACTATTTAGTGTTCTCAATTTACTGCACAAGGGTAGCCTGATTTGAGATTGCTAAGCAATGAATTACAGCAAGCAGGAATCTAAGCCAAATTCTTGGATGATAGAAGGTACTGCCACTCTGTTGATTTTAGTGGAGTTACCTTGGTTTACACCAAAAAAAAAAAATTAAAAGCTATCTACATAATTTAACAAAGAAGCTGAGTGGGATTTACAATTTTTAATTGCTTTACAGAAGTCTGTTAATCCCTAACTGAAGCATAGTGGCCATTATGTAGGTAATATACAGCTTCATAAAGAGACTGTCCTGCCCCAAAGATATAGCACCTAATAAATAAAACAGCTAAAGTATATGAGGAAAAAGATCCCTGCACAAAAGTTTTGGATAGCAGATGAAATGCCTAAGAGAATTAATGACTACTCTTCTCTTAAATTGTTCATGCAAGCTTATAATTCATATTGACATGTTCCATTTAGGAATGTATTGGGACAATATGGCTTATGACAAACTGGTTATTCAATTTAAGATAATAATAGGTTACATGTATCAATTTGATTGTGTATGATTTCTTGTGCAACCACTGGAAAATGTTTTCCCCTCTGCCTAGTGTCCAATCACCTGGTTTTCCACTTTGTTAAATCACTTACCTTTGAATTTGTCTCTTCATTTAATAACAGTAAACACTCTGTCAATTAAATTATTCATTTTGCTAGGTTCTTGTAATAAGCAGTGGTCTTTCTATGCGACAATTTTCTTTCACTACCCAAGGTAGGACTGATCTGTCTAGCACCCATCACCTCATAGTATCATCTGTTATAAGAAAGACTACTTGAGAAAAGCAGAAGGTCAAGTGTTGGTCTTCTTAAAGCAAAGCATATTGTCTGGAGCAGGATAACAGTAACTAAATTAAGAATCCCTGAGGCACTATTTGTTTTTGATAATACTCTATCAAACCCAAAATTTGGTAATTTATGCAACATTTTAAAAAATCCTGACAATGCAACACATTGCTGCTATTTGAGCATGCAATTCAAAACCGAGTGGCACTCCTCAATTAGTAGGCAAATATACATTGTACAAATAAATAAAATGGAGGAAAAAAGAAAACCTGTTTTTAAATCCAGCATGGATGAATGCATATCTTTTGGGTTGTTCTAAGAGAAAAGTGATGGGATTTGTCAAATTATAAAACTGTGACTTTCATATTTACTAAATAAGGAAGAAAACTACATTGCCTCCCTTGACATTAATAATATGGATCATATTCAGTGCTTAAATTATAAAATATATTTATATGAATACTTCAGGTCGCTCTGATCTTCAAAGCTTTTAATTTAGCTGGAAAAATATAGAGTTGAGTTTTAAGTATTTGGTTTACTAAGAGAGATTTTAAAAATCTATTTCACACACATACATGTACACATGCACTCTGTGTTTACCATGAAGATAAGACAGGAACAAGACGCGAATTGATGGATCCCAGGTACGCTGACTCGTGGTTGCTTTCCAGTCTGCTACATGGTTCTTAGTTATTATTTTTTTAAAAAGTGTTAGATTGAAATACCACTGTGTTAAGTGACTTATAAACACAGGTACATAAGATAGAGATTCATAAAAAAAGAAGTTCCTTTCTCTCCCCAAGCCTCTTAGCCTAAAAGAATGTGATACAAACTAACTTAACTCTGCTTTTAACCTAATTGATTGAACTAAAAGAAAATAAAACCGTGAGTTCTTATTGCTTTATCAATTTTCACCAAGTGCTTTGGTTTTAGCAATGATAGGTTTTTATTTGTTTGGCAATGAGTAGGCTAGAAATTTGAAACTATGTTTTGAATATATGCACACATATGATTGTATTTAAATATGGCTAAGTATTTACAGAATGGGATTTGTATTTTTATTTAATGATTTGTACTTGAAACACTCCTTCACCCATAATACAAACCAAATAGCTGAATGTTTTAATATTACCTGAAGATGAATAAGAAGCTATAACTGCTTTAGAGAGCAGTAAAAACCCAAAGCTGAAATTCCTTTGCAGTGTGGCATATGTTTATGGGTTTTTTCCCCATGCTTTTAAATAACAAAAAAAAAAAAAATTAATTTGAAATTGAATATTTTATTGTCATCACAACCTTTTCCTCAGGTCTCTATCTGAACATTCAGTGGATTTTGTGTTACGGTCAAGCTGAGGTAGAAAAACAACATCTGAAAAAATATGAAAGATCATAATGTTATCATTTAAGATACAAAAGTCTTAGGATCGTAAATTGCCACTTTGATGATTGCACACAAAACTATGCTTGCGCACATCATGAAAGAAAATGATGCATATACTTGAATATCTTATATTGGAAAAATATAATTATTAATTTAAGGATCTCAGCTGTGAAATGTCAGAAAAAAGGCTTGCTATACTGTTGTTATTCTCTAGCTGCAGAGGAGAGTATTTAATCACAAGGCAACATGTAATTGTATTATCTCTTCATTTACCGCCTTGAAACCACAGTTCATGGAGATCCTCAGTATTCTGAAACGTAGAAGCAAAATCTTAGATGCATACATTGAAGTATTTGAGGCTTATCGGAACCCAGATTTTGATCTTAAAACTGTGTGTCATAATTTGTGCTAGTAGTATAGTACTTTGTATGTACAGGACAATAACTGCATGCACTTTGTTTTTTTTTCTCTTTCAAGAACCAGTCTTGCAAATGTGCTCCAAATTTGCTAAGTGTTGCACTCAGAATGCTATTTTTAGTCCTAAAATAAGTTCCGCAGACAGAAAAAATAATGAAACAATAGTGGTGAGATGGAATCACCCTCCCTCTGTCCTATCACTTTGGAGTCTTAAGATTCAGTTATTGTTCCTATCCACATGGACCACTCTTGAATCCTTTGTCTGAGGCTAATGTTTTGTCAGAGTAATGATATGGGCTGCAGGCATTTGGTACAGCAAGTGGTTTTATCTTGTGTACAACAGAAGGGTTATATACCAGAGCTGAATGTAGGACGGATTTAATTAGAAGCCAGGGGGAACTGAAGGCTTGTGACAGGAATAAATCAATGTTTTTGATCATTAGACCTTGTGCAGATTCTGCTGCTGTAATGGAAAACTAGTACATGCTATTTCCTTCAAAAACCTTGATGTGACTGTGATATACTTCTCTGGTGTACTGTTACACAGATTTCTTTGACTTTTGCGGTCCCCATTTTGATCTTTCTTTGGATTATTACTAAGGTAAAAAAAAAAAAAAAAGTCTTCTGGTTGCTACAGTAACATGTCCTATAACCCCCATGTATGTGCAAGCTCTTCACAAATGTTTATGACAACAGCTAAATGTAAATCCACAAGGAAAGAAAATTATAGTCATACTGCACTTAGATTACGGGACTGTCTGCGTGCCACAGAGGTGATGGACCATGTCCTCAGCTGGAGCTAGGCTAATTTATTTCAGGTGAAGCTCTATTCCAGCTATTTTAATTTGCCTCAACAAAAACTCATGCTGCTTTTGGATGTCAGCTTCTGCCATTAATGACAGTGATTACATGGACATTGAGCTCATCTGGAGCTAGGGCTGACACTTTGTCCATCATTTGCAAAAGACAGTGTGCCACCTTCTTCTGCAGGATATGTGTGTTGGGCTGGGGCGCAATAAGATATGGCTTATTTCTCTCTCTCTTACAGGTATGGATACCAAAAACCAAAGCCAAAACCAGGCTTTGGATACAGCTGTATCCAAAAGAAACTGAGCACATGTGAAAAACTTTCCTGTCTTCAATCTCTAGTGCTAGTGATGCAAAATCAGCTGCACTTCAAGAGGTGAAATGGTTGTGTGTCTCAAACTGTGTGAGTATAAATATACAGCTGTGTGCTAAAAACAGCACATGAAGTTTTGTGTCTGCGCCTGTGTGCATTCCTCTATGAGATGAGTCTATTCTCTCACCCGGCCCAAAGAGCAGATAATACAATTATAGAAACAGTTAACTCCTCGTTACCCATGGGTGGAATATTCATGTTGTCTATTATTTAGGCAAAGATTAAAAGAAATCAAAGCTTTTTACCTTTCATAAGTCCAGCCTTGATTCAAGTGTAACATTTGTCTTATCAAAGGCCCATCAACAAATACACTTTGGTTTTAAAATCAAATTTACACACATTTTGTATTTCCTATATTCTTTACTGAATTTATTTTCATCCAGAATTTTTGTGGTTAAATTGAAAGTTGAGGATAGTTTTCTTTCAGTGTAATTTTGTTGTAGTGTAATGAGGAGTGTGAAAACCTCCAGTCACACTCATTCAGGCCAGAACAGCTAATAAAAATACGGTTGTTTTATTTCTGACAGATACTGCCTTTTGTGCTCATATGCATGCCTGGTAGGCTAGATGTGAATGAACAAGAAACTACAGAAAGCAGCAAAACAGTAAATCATGAAGGTATTCAGTGGAAAAATGTTTCCTTTGCTTCTCAGTACTGTTCACTACATGCTTACTCCAGTATTCAACTCATTTGTGGAACAGGCTGTCATGGTTTACCCATGAACAGTTTTTCCTGTACACGACACTCTGTCTTGGCTGACAGCACGCTTTTGGAGTTTGTGTTGGAGCTGAAAGGTTTGGCTACATTCACACAAAAAAGCACACACATTATTTCCAAATAAATATGATTATGGTTTTATAAATTGCTTAATAGTATCAGTCTATCTTCTAGATTAATGGAGTAAAGAGCATATGACTGGAACAAGGAAACAGCTTGTAACTGGCACACAGAATCTTTTCCAATTCAATACTGGTGACTTTTTAATAGAGTTTCAGATTGATATAGATTTGGAGGAACAGATTAAATTACTCCTTCATAATGTCTGCAAGACAGAAAAAAGTGAAGATGAAAATAATATTACAAGTTTATGTATGTAAACCACTAATAGTTGCATGCAACTATTCCTCAGATATTAGGAACTACTTGTATTTTGTTTCTATTGAAATATTTATAGTAAAGTAGTTAAAGAAATTGAGGAATTTATTTTTTTTTTTAGATTAATCTCATCTTCTGCATTGTAAGAGCTGCTAAAGTACAGGCATTTTCTGCCAATAATTTTTATTTGAGTTATGACATTTCTTTAGATAGACATGACGTAATTCAGAACGTACCTCTGCCTCTGGAAGCAATTTAGAACCTACTAGACCTCAAGTATATTAGTACAGTGCTTAAAAATCCATTTATTTTCTCCCCTTTTTGCTGAGATAATTATATTTGCTTAGTTTGTGTGTTTTGTTGGTTTTTTTTTTAAACAACTCTCCAGTTGACTTCTTTAAATTCAGTATCTGGTTACTGTAGGTACTTTTTTTTCTTTTTTTTTTTGGTCTTTGTGAGAATACTCTCTCACTCACCTTCAATTCCATAATATATTTGTCAAGAAGCAACAAAAATGTTTTTGGCTTTGTGCCAGCTCTCTCCCAGCCACTCACCTACTTTCTGTTGAGATAATGGAAATGTCCGTAATAAGATCATTTAATGTCATTGAACTGCTTGATGCATTAGAAAAACAGAAACACCTATAAGCATGTAAGATGGAGTCAAAATGTAAGGAGATATGATTTTTAACCACCTTTCTTATCCCATAGCTTTCTATTTGGGTTTTCTTGTACTTAACTCTGGTATTGTGGTTTTGGGCTACTATGGGAGACATAATATTGGACTTGAGTAATATCATCAGTATGATACTTGTAATGATTTTGTGAAATCAAAAAAGTTGTCATAGATATATACAGCCACTCAGAAAATCAATAAGCAAAATTGCTAAAAAGTTTGATTCAGATGGTTTTAATTAAATTTTTAATTCAAAAAAGATGTAACATTTTACAAATTTAGCTCAGAAGGCTTAATGTGACTTAAACCAAAATATAGCCTAATGTGTATTTATCACAGATCCAAAAAAAAAGCTGATATTATTAAAAGCAAGTGAAGTAAACCATCTGATTCTCAATCTCTAGGGCTAATAAAATCTTAAGGAGCAAAGAAGAATGCCATGGAACTGAGAGAGAGTTGCACATTTAAAACGGAAAGGAAATGTAGCTCAGTAATTAGAAGACCTCAGATAAACTTTATGTTTTCCTTAAATTACATTTTTGTAGCTCCTTTCTTGTATAACAACAGTTTTACATCATAGTAAATGCTCTGACTTAGATAATGTGATTCCAGGTTACGGCCTCTCTGTAGTCGTGCACTGAACCATTTGGCTATTGATTTAAAAACATGCTGGAGTGTCTGAATGCAGGCAATCATCGTGTGAAGGAAGGGGAATAGAAGTCTGTCCTCCAGTTATCAGCAGTGCTCTCGAATGAACGAGCACTGAGCAAGTCTGTTCACAAGCTAAGATCATGACACACAGTTACTACGGTTCAGGAGAAGTATTTTAATGCATTAAACTGAGGTATCATCTTTGTCAATTGCTTAAATCCTTATAGTTTATATTCTTTCCTCTTAACTTTACGTTCTTTTTTTTTTCTTGAATACATATATCTCCCCTGTGTTTGAAGGGCCCTGAAGTGATGCAAAAAAACTCCATACGGATCTACTAAGAGCAGCATAGCAGCTTGTAGTAAGAATGGGAACGTAACTGGTTTTGAAGTACCACCCTCTGCTTTATGAACACTGCTCTTTATCTGCAAGAAATAGTTATCAATTAGACCCAGATAATGCTCATAACTTTAGCAAAATTAGGCAATTAACTAAAGTTAAAGATGGATAAGAAATGGAATGGAACTCTAAAATAGGTTTAGTATTTCCACAGCCAATGCAATCCTAAAAGACTTTGAAACAACAAGACAAAAACAATTCCACAGCTACCTGTAACTCTAAGGAAATATTTGTGGAGTCTTTTTGCTGTCCTGTTTTTCCTTCTTTAAATTAGTTGATTCAAATGAAATAATTCAGCTGACATCTTGATATTTCAAAAGGTCATTTCTGCACCTACTAAATCTATGATGCCATCTCGTTTGACTTTTATACAAACGCCTTTATGTTTTTCCTCCTGTTGCCTGTTGGGAGGATATCTCTGTAAGAAATGGAAAAATATTTCTTTTATTTTTTTCCAAATTCCTCCTTCACTTTCTTACTCCATGGAGTTCTTTGAAAACAAAACAAAGTAAAAATTTAATTCTCCTGGTATGCCAAGATCAGCCATGTCTCATTGTTTTCTCTTTGTTCCTTGCCTGTCTACATTCATCTTTTGTTTCAGGTCTTATATTTAGGTTGTGCACTCTCTGAGACAGGGGCTGTCTTTTTTTGATCCATGTTCAATGCTGAGTGTTAAAGTAGTGCAAATAAATAACACTATACTGCTGTACTCAGCTCATCTGGCAAGTGAGTTGGAGATGCAGTCATCATTGTCACTGTGTGTTACATCTTAGCAGCCATGGAATCTGTTAAGTTTCATATCAATTCACTGGTTTGCAAAGTCCATTCTGCTTTAAAAAATCTTTATTTCTTCTTAATGCATCTGTGAAGGCAAAAGCAGATTGTAAATAGCTGTATAAAATGCCTAGAGATAGTAATTTTCTTTTGAGCCATATTAAAGTAAAATTAATCACTTTTAATTTTTTTTTTTTAGGAGAAAAAAATCTACATTGACATAAACTTCTGGGAAAAAAAAGTATTTGGAACTTATTTAACAATGTAATTTTGATGTTTTTCAGAGTAAGTTCTAACATAATTTTGAAATACTCTTTCATTTTAAAATTATGGAATTATAGCAACACCTTTTGAAAGAAAGACAAAGAGATGCCACAGTAAATTTATCACAGTAAATTTTACAAAAATTATTCAGGTGCTGGTGTTTGTTTCTAGTTTAAAAGCTTAAACATAATCACAAGATGAGGTGATAATTTCCCATTTGCGTTTGGGAATATTAATCTTTAAAGCATCATGCTCAACTCAAATATTTATTTTCATTGTCTACTATATCAGTGGCTGTTTCCATATTGTACTCTATATGATTTTTTAAAAAACAAAACTTAAATACAGAAATATTTTGTTGTTTGTTCTGTGATTTTAACTTGATGTATCATTTTTTTACTTTGTTAGCTATATTCTTTATAAATGGATTCTCAAGAAGAGATTTTATATCCTTATAACTTGTAATGTTTCTATTAATAATATTTATAAGCTTTATTAACAGTTCTTAGCATGAATATTCTCCTTACCATTTTAGAAAATATTTTTTTCCAGCTATATTCTCATATTTCCCCACTTGTTCCTCAGTGCATCAAAAATGATTTTCAGTTGCTGCTAACTAGTATCTGTAGAGTCTTGAAGTCAATACCAAATTTTCTGTTGCTTTTAAAGGGCTTTAGGATGGACTTTTACATGAGAAAAATGCAGATCACTTGGTCTGCAAGGATTTCAGAAATAGTAATGTATTACTATACAGTGCTAATAATTCCAATGTATTTTTCCTCATTTTTTCATCACTAACCGATTTTACAATACCTTTATTTTTTCATAACTGCTCAGAGTTCCTTTCTCTTTTTTTTTTCCTGAAGAGAACTGAGAATTCAATATTTTAAATATTTTCAATATTTTAAACATTCTGTATAATTCTCTCCCCTTACTTCATTCATTAGTAGAAACATTTTCTTCTTAACACCTCTTTTTACACTGATGTCTCCATAACTGTGTTTCCTATCTTAGAAAGAAATGTCTGCCACAGAAACGTTTCAAAAGATGTGGGAGTAATACAGAGAAATGAACTGTTCAGTGGTTGTAAGAAGGTTAGCTATCAGTCCCTTACGCTATTATTTTTAATCTCTGTCTACCTGAGAACTCAGTGAGAAATGGATATTTGCCAGATTTCAGACCTGCTGCTTTGTGGATAATCTCCCAACAAGAACATCTTTATTCTTTGACATTTAATTTCTAAACTCTGTTGAATACTGAATTTTAAAAGAAACACTCAAAATAATATGGTTTATAAAGCCAATGAAAGTTTTAGTTCCTGTCTGATTACAGGAATAGATCTTCAGAAGATTTCTAAATAGTTTAACAAGAAGCATTTGCCAGAAGATGTTTACAATTTGCATCATGTCCACTATTCCACAGTCCCACATTGTCAGCAAATTTCTAGTCTGTTCAGTTAGCAAGGCACTTTAAACCACAACTGATCTTATTCTGTGGCATATCACATAACAGAGACTTTCAGACAGAGGCTTATTACTACAGAAAATAATATTTTTTGTACAGAATTAAAAAATATTGGAGGAAAAAGGGAAATTACTTTTTTATTATTAGTTTCTGTCTGGGAAATGTTATTCTTACTAAGCCTTGATCAAACCCGAATGTTCAGACAAAGCAGAGGGCTCTCACCCTTCCACACATGTCAGGTACCAGGTGAATGATCTGAAAGGGAAGAAACAATTGAGTGTGGATGCCTGTCTGGATGGTATTTATAATGAATCCTGATCAGATGTGTGTTTCCAATCTTTGAGTCAGAGCTCAGTTTCCTCGGATTTGCTTTTGCTAACCTACCATACAAACATTCCTTGGTCCCAAGTTCAGATTTTTCTCATTTTTCTTCTGTCTTAGTAGAGATACCACTTACCACCTTGGGTTTACAATGTCTCCTTGACAAATTGCCTGCAAGTTGCACAGTGTGATGCTGAGCCTAAAATCACCTTGTGAATCTAACACAAGCAGATTTGCCACTTTTTTACTAGATGGTGTTTTACTAGGATAAATCCTGAGAGTGCCAGCGGATCTGAGACCCTTGCTTTGTTGTCTGTTGGAAGGCAAATGTATTCTGGCAATAAGAGGCTTTGAGAGTGCTCCTGCAGCTCAGTAGAGGAGCACTCTGCAAACCTTTGAGGACTTTGTCTTATTTGTGAGGTCTTGCTGCTTGGCAATGGATGAGCCTTAAAATGTCCTGTCACACTCTTGGGATGCAAGCAGATCTGACCTCCAGTGAGAGCAGAAAATGTTATTTGAACTGAGTATAAAAAGATCACTTACTACCATAAAATAAGGTCAAATCACCCTCCTGAGTGATTTGAACTTCATTAATTGCTGACTTAACTTCATAGCACTTGGTAGCATGTACAATGACAAACATACTTTGTACAAACATGTACTGAAGACAGTGTGCAATACATATGAGGAAAGTGCAATGAAATAAAAAATGCAGAGTCACTCTAGATTTCAGTCCAGACACACTTGGCCACTTAGGTCAGTTGTGTATCCCAAGTTCATTACCTGCTGAAAGAGAAGAGTGAGCTATTTCCAAAGGGAATTTCATGAAATCTTTTAGCAAATATTCACCTGAACAGAATGGCTCTCCACCTGGCAGGGCCATTTACTGAGTAAAATTGATCCTAGATATCTGCTTCTGTAAAATCCCTGATTCTTCAACAGGTAAACACAGGCGCGGTGAATCCCATTCTCAGTGTCCAGGCCCTAGGGCTCATTAAGGAGCAATATTTGGCAAATATAGACACAGCTATGACTAAAATATATTTTAACCACAAATATAATAAATAACTCCTCTCCCAAAACTGTTATGCAGTTGGCTGCATTCTGACTATTTACAGATCATATCATAGATATAAATTTTAGTATAATACTCATTTTACAATTGCCTAAAAGAGCCAAGCTTTTAATGAAAATGTTATACATTATATGTATAAAGTATCTGGAAAGAGGAAACGTTGACTGTGATAATTTTTAAGAGTTAAGAGCACAAAACTATAGATCAGCTGGTATACAAGATAGTGTTTTGGAAAGAAGTTATTAACGTGGTCTTTGCTGATCTCCAACAAGGTGGTGTAACAGATAATGCACATTTCTGTTGTTTTCCTTTCTTTTGATGGGTCATAATAGTGTCACATCATTTTGTCCTGGCTTTGCTCTGTGGTGAGTATTCCTCTATTTATATTTTCTGTCTTGTTGGCATGATTAACTAAATGTTAGCTCTATTATAGACCTAGTCTATAGCTGAACTCTACCAAACCAAAGCAATCTGGCTCCATGATCAGGCCCAGAGGGTTGTGTATGGTGGCACTAAGTCCAGTTGGAGGCCAGTCAGTCATTAGTGGTGTGTTCCAGGGGATGGTCCTAGGGCTAATACTGGTCAACCTCTTCAGTGGCGGCCTGGACAATGGGATGGACTGCACCCACAGCATATTTGCAGATAACGGTCTGGTGACATCCCCGATGACTGGAAGAGAGGGAACATAACCCCCATCTTTAAAAAGGGAAACAAGGAGGACCTGGGCAACTACAGGCCGGTCAGCCTCACCTCTGTGCCTGGCAAGGTGATGGAGCAGATTCTCCTGGAAACCATGCTAAGGCACATGGAGAGCAAGGAGGTGGTTGGTGACAGCCAACATGGCTTCACCAAGGGCAGATCGTGCCTGACCAACTTGGTGGCCTTCTATGACAGGGTGACAGCATCGGTGGACAAGGGA
>JAAGAY010009948.1:0-13458 GCA_011801015.1 Ardeotis arabs | reverse complement strand
TAGGCCTGGCCGAGTCCACTGAACAAAGGGGAGCGACTTCTAGCAGTTTCCTACAGAAGCTGCCACCTTAGGCCCCCCTCAATAAACAAAACCAGAATAATATAGCAAGCTTCTCCTCTCTCCAGCCCCTTCCACTGACCTACTTCCCATCCTCTTAATTTCCAGAACTTCGCTAGCCCCAAATTTCCTCTAAACGTCTTTCCTTCCCAATGCTTCATTGCTACCTTTTCCACATTACCTGCAGTGAACTCCACCCCATACTTAATCCCAGTTTTCTTACTTTCAATCCTTCCTTTCATCATCAGCACTTCATAATCCTCCTTATTTTCTAATGGGAACATAGCCCATCCTCCAGTAAGTCCTACACTTTCTTTATCCTCTTCACTCATCTCTGGATTAGGTCCTCAGTTTCCCCACTCCCACTTCCTCCACTCCAGTAAGAAGCCAGATTCCAAAAGTTGGCAAATTTATAAAGTCTGCCAGGGTAGCAGTCTGCCAAGTCTGGATTTATAAAGACAATTTAATTTAACTAAGTGTTCCTTCCCCCTGCTTACTCATTTTACTTCACATAACAGAATTTTCACAACGCTTATTTTGGGATCATTTCTTCAAGATATATTCCACACACTTAAAATCTGATCATTTCAGGTTAGAGTAACGAAGTCAGAACTCGCGGGTTTTACTTTTATCAAGCTCAACATGCCAAAAAAAGATGACAGGTGACTTCTCATGCAAATGCAAACTTCCAATTTTTGGAGCACTCAAAACTAACCTCATTTCCTTTGATATACTAAAAAAAAAAAAAGTTATCTAGTGAAGAATCTTGTAGGAGTCATTTTTAGGAGACGATATGAGCTCTGCTACAGTGCTGCCTGTTTTACAGAATCAGACATAACAGGGTGGGTATGTGGGAGTAACTTAAAACATGCATAAGCCCTTCTTTTTGTCCAAGATATCTGTCTGAGCAACACAAATAGACTTTGGTGAACAATTTTCCATTAGCCTTGGATTGATTAAAACTCCCCATCCCATTGCAGATGTTCAAGATACTGAAGCAGGCTGTTACTAAACATTTCAGTTCCCCTCCTCAGGTTTTCTTTGGAATCAAACACTGCATTTTAATTAAGTGTCGTGCAATGAATTGCTCCAGCTATTACTAACTACTACTTCTCGAGTACCAATGTTCCTCTCACTGCCAATCAGCTCTGAATTGTAACAGCTATCCAGACTGTTTATGTAACTATAAATCCTAGACAGTTATCCGACACTCACATTCTTCAAAATCAAGAAAGATTCTCAAAGCACAAAAATACAAAGTCTTTCTTTCTTTCTTTATCAAGAATTCAAATACAAAAATACACATTCTTGCCCTGAATTTAAAGTGTATTAATTTCAGAAAGGTTTTCTGTTGTTTTGGAGGTTGTGTGTGCTTTTTTAACAAAAACATCTACTCAGTGAGTTATGAAAATTTAACAACAAATATATTAAGCTATTCACCAGGCCTATGTTATTCCAATGAATTTTATTAGTTTTACTGAATGAATGCTATGAATACAGAAAATTATCTCTGAGGCAATACAATGTGTTTTAACATCTCATTCCTTTCCTGAATGATATATTTTTGCCTATTCCTCCATTAAAAGGTGAATTAACCTACATAAGCATTCCCAGACCTAATTTCCATATATCAATCAGTAATATAGCATGCAAAGTGTGATCCTGAATCTTTAACGGGCTAGCATACCCTTGACTCTAAATCAGAAAACATTTTCATTCTAAATGGCAAGCTTTTAGGGCCTGCAGCTAGTTTTCCAGCCACCGCCACATCCCTAACGCAGGGTTCACCTAGCATTGCCTCCAGTAGCACGCTGCCAAGACAAGAAGGACAGCAAATATAAAGAGTGAAGAAGTGACCCAGCAGCATTTCCATTTCTCACCCCATTACCTTCTTTTTATCAATCAAAGGGATCAAAGGCCTGAAAGAAGCACCCTACCCTGAATTGCCTGGGGGGAAAAATACTGTATTTATTCTGAGTTTATTCTCACATACAAATAAGCAGCTTATGGGGAAAGTATTGCAGAACTCTCACCACAAGACGGTTTTGGTCACGCTGTTTGAGGGACCTACACAGCAGGAAGAGGACAGGAGCTTAACTAGTCACTCTATAAAAAACATTGAGGCAATTTTCAGTTTTTATTTTCATAAAAACCAAGGGAGTACAAACTACCCTACTATCATCAGACCTACATGATTTGCATTCACTAGTGATAAATTTCAACTTCAGTGGATTGTGAGAGTCAGTAGGAATTATGAATTCCATTTGTCAGAGGATTGTTTAATCCTTGGTAAATTCCTGACCTCTCTCACATCTCCACAGCTTGACAGGTACTGAACAGAAATAAAGGTCTTCACCACAAATAAGTTGTTTCTTTGGACATGGCACATAGGTGGTGACATGCAGATTTCAGTAGCCCATATGCACAAACAGACTGAAGACTATAGAATGTTTTTTTATCAACAACATTGCATAACAATTTTGCTATAGTACTTGCCTGTAATCAGAACGTGTTGTGCTTGTGGAAAATTTGATAATGAATAGGAAAGTAAAATGTAAAAGTCAAAATAAAACAGAAAAAGAACAAAGCTGCTTTTGCTTGACAAATACAGTTATCTGTTGAAATAATATTGATCATTATTATGTATTTTAAGACATTAACAGATACTTCTCTGTAGAAAGAAATCTTTCCCTTCATGTGGGAAAATAAATCCTTAAAAATAATATCAACTCAAAAGAGGAGCAGCTTTGAAACAAGCTTTCTCTTAGCATTAATCGGCAAAAATATCTGGGGACTGTAGCGAGACTAACACAGAAGTGTGTTTTGTTAGAAAAATCCATTAATTTAGTGTGTTTTACACTTACATTTTTGAATCTCAATAAACACCTAAGTATTACAGAAAAATATGAAAATAGAAAAATAAACATAACACATTACAGAGGACACGTATTGGTAGTTTTAAAAGTGCAGTGCCCTGTAAATTAGTTCAGACAACACTTACAGCAAGTACTCCTATATTAGAACTTCAGAAGAAAATAGCTGGGTGTTAAACACTATGCAGCCATTTACTCACATTCCCCAAAGTGGGAGAGATAATACAACAAAAAGCTTGTGGGTCGAGGTAATGACAAGGAGAGATCATGCAGCAGTTACCATCACGGGCAAAACAGGCTTGACTTGGGGAAGACCAATTAAATTTATTAACAATCAAACCAGAGGAGAATACTAAGAGATAAAACCAACTCTTAAACACATCTTCCTGCCACTCCTCCCCTCTTCCCAGGCTTAACTTCACTCCAATTTTCTCTACCTCCTGCTCCCCAGCAGCACAGGGGGAATAGGGAATGGGGGTTGTGGTCAGTTCATTGCACATCATTTCTGCTGCTCCTTCCTCCTTGGGAGGAGGACTCCTCACACTCTTACTCTGCTTCAGTGTGGGGCCCCTTCTATGGGAGACAGTCCTCCAAAACCATCTCCAGCATGAGTCCCTCCCACGGGCTGCAGTCTTTCATGAACTGCTCCAGTGTGGTTCCTTTCCACAGAATGCAGTCCCTCAGGAACGGCTGCCCCAGTGCAGGCCCTCCATGGGCCACAGCCTCCCTCAGGCATCCACCTGTCCCAGTGTGGGGTCCTCCACGGGCTGCAGGGGAATCTCTGCTCCAGCACCTGGAGCACCTCCTCCTCCTCCTTCACTGACCTTGGTGTTTGCAGAGTTGTTTCTCTCACATATGCTCGCTCCTCTCTCCACACTGCTGCGCCAAGCCAGGCTGATGCAGGGTAGGCAGGAGGTGAGGTGCAAGGCCCGCACCTTCGCCCTCTCTCCCTGCACTTCTGTTTTTATTTTCCTCTTCTTAAACATGTTATCACAGAGGTGTTATCACCGTTGCCAACCGGTTCAGCCTCAGCCAGTGGCGGGTCTGCCCTGGAGCCAGCCAGCTCCACCAGACAAACAGGAAGCTTCTAGCAGCTTCTCACAGAAGCCACCCCTGTAGCCCCTCTGCCACCAAAACCCAACACAATCAGATATCCAACTTGTACTGGTTTTGGCTGGGAGAGAGTTAAATGTCTTCATAGCAGGTAGTATGGTGCTATGTTTTAGATTTGTGACCAAAACAGTGTCCATAACACAGGGATGTTTTAGTTATTACTGAGCAGCGCTTGCAAAGAGTCAAGGCCTTCTCTGCCTCTCACACCACCCCACCAGCGAGCAGTCTGGGGGTGCACAAGAAGTTGGGAGGGGACACAGCCAGGACAGCTGACCCCACCTGACCAGAGGGACATCCATGACCATTCAATGTTGTACTCAGCAATAAAAGCTAAGGAAAAGAAGGAGAAAGGGGGGGACTTTCACAGTTACGGCATCTGTCTTCCCAAGTACCTGTAACATGTGATGGAGCCCTGCTTTCCTGGAAATGGCTGAACATCTGCCTGCCGATGGGAACCAGAGAATGAATCCCTTATTGTGCTTTGCTTCCACATGCAGCTTTTGCTTTACCTGTTCAAATGCCTGTATCTCAAGCCACAAGTTTTCTCACTTTTACCCTTCCAGTTCTCCTCCCCATCCCACTGGAGGGAGTAATCGAGCAGCTGCATGGTCCTGAGCTGCCCACTAGGGTTACTCCATGACAGAATTAAAAGAACTAATTCTGTCCTATTTTCACTATGTAACAAATAGATCCATCCACTACCAGGATTACTCTGGGATTTAAAATTGCTCATAACTCACTCTACCTTCTACCTGTATTGACATAACTATTCAATTGGTATAATTACACCAATGTTAGAATAACAATTTACCCTTTTTTGGACTATAGTAATAATGTCTTTAAAGAAGTGCATAGAACATTATGGCATAAGTATTAAGTCACATCTACATTAATTTCTGCTAGTTACTTCATCTCAAGAATTAATTCAAAGTGTCTAACAACTGCAAGCTGATTTTTACAAGCTCTTAATATGTTAAGAAATGTATATTACACTACAGACATTAATTTCCCACGAGGTATTTAGCTGAAAAGTTTCTAGTTGACTTGACCTACAAAATCACAGACAAAATGCTTAAATCCCAATTTGCCATTTCCATTTTTTAAATGCTAATAGTATGTGAAAGCCACTTTTTCCATGCTAAATTAAGTATATAAGACCCAAATTACTACTTACCTACAATCGGCAGTTTATTCCTATTTAGATAGCACTATTCAGCCTTGTACTATCAAAGCAGTCCTGACAGTTCTTGCTTCAAGTGGCTTCCATAGTTTCCTTCCATAAAGGAGCAGAATACCCACATTCATTGCAAAAGGCAGAATTTTCTTACGTTAGCGCAAAGCTAGTTATAAATGAATGCTGTCAAGTCCCCCTCACATGAAGGGTGAACTGCTGTCTTACAGGGTTTGCTTGAACAGTTCAGTAAGAATTGATGTTCCTAAATATACTCCCTTGAGAAGTCCAGCATAGTAGAGATGAATTTGAATCAAGCAGAAATCTCATAATTCAGTGACAGAACAAAATGTAACATCTATCTTAACTACAAAAAAAAAAAACACCAAAAAACAAAAAACTTGCAGGAACATCACAGGTACCAGAGATCATATATGTACAGCAAGCTAACCACAGGTTGCAGTTATTCAGAAAAAACATAACCTTGTTAGTTCTAAAGAAGGTTGTGCAGAGGACATTAAAGAAATGTGTACATTTTGCTTACCTGGTTCATATTTTTACAATAGTTTGGGTATATCTGAAAAAGGACTGTTTTGTTTGGGGTTTTTTTTGAACCTGAACTGAAACCCTGAGCACTTAAATCCTCTCCATAACCTATCACTCACTGCCTTTCCAGTGCAGGCTGTCAAGACAGAAGCTTATCTGCTGTTAAGACATTAATCATTAATGTGTCTCCAGCCTATAGACGGGGAGTGTATCCCACAGAGTTTTCTCGAGCCTCTACAGGTCCCATTTGCAGGTCACAAAAATAACCACCTTTAATTCCACTTTTAAGTCTACTGGTCACTCATTGTAACTCATAAACCATTCAAATCGTACTTCCAATAGCATCTTCCACCCAATGTGTTGGCCACAGATTGCATAAAAATCTCAGCTTACAAACAGTCTCAGCGTAGACTGTCAAAAGGTATGAAGCAGAAGGTCAAGTCCATCCTCAAGGAGAAAAGAGCAGGAGAAAAAAAAGTGTTAAAGCAACTGGGAGCAAATATGAAAATCACTTCAATCCTCTCTAGACTAGCAGCCAACCTAGTTTTACTCATGCTCAGTGCTTCATCAGACACCAGTATCATACTGTTCAGTAGAGGAACACACTATTCAGCACAGAGAAGCGGAACACAAAAGAATATTTTAGCCCTTTAGTCATGTACATTTAGCCAAGTCCACGGAAGCACTGAATCCTGTTGTTTCTCACACAATGTAGCAACTAGGTTAGAACTAGCGCTCGATAAGACGACTACTCAGGAAACATTAAAAATAAAGTCATCTGAGAGAAACACTGATCACACTTTCATGAGTTGCAGATTTGGATGCTGCTTCATAATGTACAATATCAAACATAAGGATAGATTTGAATACAGTGGTTTGGATCACTGCTTCATCACTGCAAGTACCATTTATGAAGTACACTCGAAATCTGACTATTAATTGCTAAAGTCACCCCAAATCACCTAGGTAACAAAACCTAGGTACAGTGACTCACACAGAATCTTCAGGACACCTAAATAAAATTTAGACCCTAGCTGCTAATTAGATAATCATCACAAACAGGCGTTCCAAGCAGGGGCGATAACACATTTCCATTAAAATGACCTATGTTTTGCCTTTCTGCTCCCTCAAGAGATACACTAGGAATCTCAAATACTTGCAGTTGTTATCTCTTTTGCTAGCATCTCATTATTTCTGTGTCAATCATTTACCTTTGTTATGTCTTCCGAAAGTTTCAGACAGCTGTCTCTATACTAAATTAAGCAACTATTATTATTATGTTTAACTGACATATTCAACCTCTCCCATTATGAAATTGAACCCTGCGGTACCCCATGAAATACTACCCTGTATTCCAACACCCTTTTTTGCATATACTATTCTTAATTTATATTATAAATATACTTACTGAGATGTTAGGTACTCAGAGCATCCCCAGATAATAAGCATAGTATAAGCATGAGGAAAAGGGGATTTTTCCTAAGCATCAGTGTTGGATGGATAAGAAAAAAAATCTCGGTAACACAGTACCAGCACGTATCTTGAAGAATTAACTCAGTTCAGTATTGTGTTGTAACTTGTAGGCAAGGCAAAAAAATAAAATAAAAATCGAAACATGAAATTAAGACAGTTTTGTGGAAACTGCAGTTACCCTAGTGCACAATAGGCAGTGTAGGAGAAAACATGAATGCAACTATTTGACAGCTGGACAAGTGGGAAATGAAGATTTGTATCACTGTTAAATGTGAGGAAAAAAGCTGGGATGACCTTAGGCCATGAAAGTCCTTTAACTGGCAACAAGCAGTTTTATCTAATATCCTGGAATCACAGGAAAGATGCAAAGAAAGAAATGGCAGAGTTAAAGCAGTAATTCGGAAAAATAAGTTGTGCAGCTCTAATTGGATTGACACAAGCAAGCAAGGTTGCCTTGCTCTAGGCAAAAGGAGAGGACGATGCAGCACCGAGGGTAAGCATAGAAATTTTTACCTGCAATCTCAATTTGTGAAACGAAAAACTGGCAACATTTGGACAAGATTCAAATATGTGAAACTGAAGAAAAATCTCTGCTCAAGAGGGTGCCCAGAGAAACACAGGCCTGTAGAACAGAAAAGACAGTGGTAATGTTCACCCACTGAGACAGGAAAGAGATGAAAAATGAGGTTTCTTTTAGTCATATAACACACATGCTGATAGCCAGGCGTGGACAAAGGAGCAGTCACAAAAGACAGATTATTTTCTTTGTAAATAAATACCAAGAGGAAGAAAGGCAGAGGGAGAAATGTTAGTGGGCAGTCTCATTCTACCACATGTATGCAGCCATGCTTCTAGACAGAGTGAAAACACGTGTACGCATACAGCACAGCGCAGCTCACGCCCTGAAGTTGGGCAGAGTGGTCTAGGAGCTCCAACAACCCTCTGTTTTTTTTTTAACTTGTAGTAACATACAGCTACTTTCATTCATATCATCCTTTATGATTATCTGTTTTTAATGACTGACCGTAATTTGTTAGCATTTCAAAATCTTTATAAGCAATTTTAAATAAAAAATAGGCAATTTTTTTTTTAAACATGTCTTCTTTAGTACAGGTAAAGGTGATATTTAGGATATTCATCTTTCCCCATTAGCCACTACTGTGAGAAGCAATAGATAATTTTGTTGCTCATGCACACACCTTAATTTCTACTGTTAATTCTAAGTACTGTAGCACATGAACTCTTTTTTCCTGCTGTTCTGTCTCCTAATCCTCTTAAAGAACGAACTTACGGTGATCTGGGGGTCTGATCCTATTCTATTTTTTCATGTGATTATTTTAATTCCCTTCTCATTTCAACTACTCAGGTTTACGTTCTTTTCATTGGTCTTGCAGGGCTGCATATTTCAGGTCATTCAGTCTTTTACTATGTTGCTTTGCATTTTTCTTTCTTTCTTTTTGCCTCTCTTATACACTGGAAAAGAAAAACCACCTACTTGGAGAACACAGAGGTCAGTCATAGCCTCTGTCAACCTTCTGGGACATAGATAACTAGTCTATATGTTATGTCTAAATATTTAAAGTTGTAACTGATGACTTCATAGTTGGAACGGTCAAACGATCAAAGTTTCTATAGCAGAAGGAATCTCTTTAAATTGCATCAGTATCAACCATGTTCCCTCAAAAAGGGTCTATTACACTGCACAGGCTAATCAACATTAAACTGTTCCAAAAACATGTCCTGAATTGCAGTTTTCACCGTCTGTGTCACTATGCAATACTAAAGTCTAAAATCATTTTTAGTGAAATGGTGGCATCCTGTGGCAGAAATCGGTCACTGCAAGAATGACGGCTTTCAAACTCTCCCGACGAAACACACATAATTAGTAATCCAAGCACTTAATCTCAAGCAACTGCTTCAGGTCATTATTTACGTTACTGCAAAACTGGCACATTTGGAGAGTTATTTTGAAAGAATTTTTTCTTTCCTTACATGTCATTTAGAATCATAGAATCATATAACAGTTTGAGTTGGAAGGGACCTGCAAAAGCCATCTAGTCCAAGACCCCTGCAAGGAGCAGGGATATCTCCAACCAGATCAGGTTGCTCAGAGCCCCATCCAACGTGGCCTTGAATGTTTCCAGGGATGGGGCATCCACCACCTCTCTGGCAACCTGGTCCAGTGGTCCACCACCTACAGTGTAAAAATGTCTTCCTTATACTCAATTTAAATTTACCCTCTATCAGTTTAAAGCCATTACCCCTTGTCCTGTCACTACATGTCCTTGTCAAAAGTCCCTCTCCAGCTTTCCTGTAGGCCCCCTTTAGGTACTGGAAAGTTGCTTTAAGGTCTCCCCAGAACCTCCTCTTCTCCAGGCTGAAGAGCCCCAACTCTATCAGCCTGGCCTCATTGGAGAGGTGCTCCAGCCCTCTGATCATCTTCACAGCCCTCCTACGGACTTGCTTCAACAGTTACATGTCCTTCTTATGTTGGGGGCTCCAGAGCTGGACACAGTACTCCAGGTGAATACTCACAAATAAGTAGCATTGCTCTTGTCCAGATTATAAATTACTGGAGTAATTAACAAGTGAGTTAATGCTACTCTTTGGGGATGTGGTGACCATCTTTGCAGATTTGATACATATACTTGGTATCTAGGAGATCTACCTATCCAAGCTTTTACCTATCGCCTTCAAAAAGAGCGCTGCAAATCATGCAAGAATACTCTGCTAAGTTGTTCAGAGGAAGAACAGTTTGTCAGATGCTAAGCTTTTTTTCTTCTTCTCATCTGAGGAAAATCTAACATCCTCTCAGTTCTTTGGCTCCTCACTTCCACCAGCCCCTCAGCAGAAGCCACCCACGCTGCCTGCCAACAAGAAAAAGAAAGCCAACAGAGTCTTGGAGGACTGTCTTCAATTTGCAAGCAAAGAGTATCTTCCATGCTACAAAGCCTCTTCAGCCTAATATGACATCTGGATGATGCCAGAAAACCAGCATCCGCAGGTACTACCACTCACTTGGCGCTGCAGAGCAGAACTGAACAGCAATGCTGCCCTCGTCAGGGAGGTCTCAGCAATCCCCCATGAACTTGCCATCATTTAAAACACCTGTGGTTCATTTTCTTCCAAAATTGAACAAAATCAATACAGGTAGTCATAGAAGAGTGACTAATATTTTTCTAGGTGCACAAGAAAGTTAGGTTAAGGTTTTTAGTAATACTTTGTTTATCAACTCCAGTTCTTTACCTAGTATTTATTCTTCATTAGGATAATTCACTGGTAACAAACTGCTGCTGCAGTGTTAAACAGTAATTGCTTGTGACAAGTATTTTGAAGGTGCCTTTTTGCTGTTCAGATACATATTATCACAAACATTCAATTTGTTCAATTTTAAATTCATTTTCCTTCCAGGGAACTCTGCTTACTCTTTTGCCTTCTGGTTGTTGGAGGACTGTGGTTGGTCTGAATTTTGGTTGTTCTACTTCTTAAACCTCACTTTTTACCAAAAAACTTTTCACATAACATATGAAGATGATATTCATATGTATTGGGGGAAAAGCAGGAATAATTTTACCTTCACTCATGAGTATGCACACTAATCTTGACGTAAAAGTTCTTAGTCTTGACTGTAACACAAATAAGCATGAGCAAACACTTGTGAATTTGTGGGCAATATTGCTAATTGAAGTGGAAAAACCCCATGGATTTCATACACGAAACATGAAGAAGAGACTCAAATCACCATCTATCCCCCATGCATATTTCGCTTGCTTACGGCTGTTACAGTGTTTTCACCTCCCCAGTCCCATCACCAATACAGGGCTTAATGGAATGAAGTGCCACGGCATCAGCCTAACCTAGTATTTAAATGAATGCAGAGATCTGCCTAATAGCCTGGGTCTAACAGTCTAAATAAGGTTTATAGGCTTGAGCCAGTGTTAACCACCTTTTTAAAGGCAGGAACTACATCTGCATAATGTTCTGTATGCATACATGAAACAGCATCTTTAAATGTCAAGACGTTTTTTTCCAGCTTTGAAAAACGAGATATTATTCACTGATACTTGTATGGGAACTTCCTGCAAAAACAGAGAAACGTGCTATAACTATATGCTTTAATAGCACAAAGGTTTCTTCTACTATTTGGCAACCATCTAGAAAGAAGAAAGGCAGATGTATAAAATCCGGTCCTTTCTAAAATTTATTTGCCTCCCGTCCTTTCAGGTAGTATAAAATTAATCAGTGAATACCGACAATACTGCACAATCTGATACTGCTAAGAAGAGGATAATCCTGTCATTGAAGTCTAGGTAATCCAGTCTGCCCAGGTTACACGAAGTGAGTGCATAGACAAGTGTTTCTGTAAAAGACATCAAGTAACTACTTTAGTTGAATGTTTTTAGTGATCACTGCTTCAGGACACTGGTACACTGGAAAATCTGTTGTGCATCGGCCATACACAGTAAGAATGTGCTTGGTACTGATGTAATTTTCTCCTGCCATCCACAGCAGCATTTGTGAGCCCAGCCACAAAGGAACACTTGGATTATACATTCAGACACACGGGTGAGATTTACCAAGACAAAAGACAGATTTCACATCCTCTTGAGAAATCCCCAAACCCCAATTTCCCCACCACAGTTCCCATAAAGGCATTCCACACTAAATCAGATCCTTCTCTGGGGACCTATTTTTAAAAGACCAACCAGGAACTAGGTGTGGACAAATCTCACAGAGGAGGACAATTTTAGCTTTCCTTGGTTTCTAAGAAAAGAGACATTTAGTAGCAGCTAAAGCAGTACATAGTCACAAAAGTTGTCTAAGTATTGGTACAAGTTGTTGAGTTTTTGTATTAGCCTGTAAAACTACACCAAAAGAGCACATAACTAGAAAATCTATCATCAGTTTGCACCGATCAGTTTCACATCTCAGTAAAACTGCAAAAATTCTCTCTTAAAGAAGGCAGTTGTGCTCACATCTCAGTCCCTCAAGGATGTGTTTGGTCCTGCATCGTTGTAACAAAACAGCTATTATGTAAATGTGAAAAGGAAAAGCCCATTTATTTATAAATCTGCTTAGCAATTCCAGGCAAGGGTAAGGAACTTGGAGCTTTTTATTTTCTATGGAAAGCTGTTTTCAGATATGGGTACAAAATTAATCCTCTTTCTTCAGCTAGTATGTTGAATAAAATATTTCAAACAAATAATGGCCATAAAATCTGTTTTAGTGACTCCCATAAGCTAAAGACTGGATGACATTACTGTAAATGTTCAACCTTAGCACCTTCCTTATTTCTCTCACTGGAGAGCACATGCATAAGTATAAATTACACATAACTGTCGTAGTTCAGCCCCGATCGGGACCAGACTACGCAGTCTCTCTCTCACTCCCCCCACCCTCCAAGAGAATAGGGGGAGATAATATAAGGAAAACGGCTCGAGGTTTGAGATAAGGACAGGGAGAAATCCTTAAAGTTACCATCACAGGCAAAACAGACTCGACTTGGGGAAAACTATTCATTTATTACTAAAAATGGCAGGATAATGAGACAGAGAATAAGATAACCTCCCTGCACCCCTCCCCCTTCCCGGGCTTAACATTATCTCTACTACGTTCCCCCCTCCGAGCGGCACAGGGGGGAAGAGGGAATGGGGGTTGCGGTCAGTTCATCACGCGTTGTTTTACGCTGCTGCTTCGTCATCGGGGGAAGAACTCCTCACATTCCTCCTCTGCTCCTTTGTGGGGTCCCACCCACGCGCCACAGTCCTTTGTGAAACTGCTCCGGCGTGGGTCCTCTCTTCCACGGGGTGCACTCCCTCCAAAACAGCTTCCCCAGCAGGCCCTCCATGGGCCACAGCCTCCTTCAGGCATCCGCCTGCCCCGGTGTGGGGTCCTTCACGGGCTCCAGGTGGATCTCTGCTCCTCCGTGGACCTCCATGGGCTGCAGGGGGACAACCTGCTCCACCATGGTCTTCACCACGGGCTGCAGGGGAATCTTGGCCAGGAGCCGCATTACTCCTCACCCTCCTTCTTCACTGACCTTGGCGTCTGCAGCCGTTTCTCTCACAAGAAAAGTTCTTCACAACAGGCTGGCAGATGCTTCTCAGAATCTCTTCACATCATCCATCTCATCTCCTCTCCACTTCTTGCAGCCAGGCCAGGCTGAGTTGGGCCCAGTCGGCTGCCTGGCAAGAGGCCAGAGGGTGAGGCCTGCAAGGCCCACGA
>JAAGAY010009947.1:0-11228 GCA_011801015.1 Ardeotis arabs | reverse complement strand
CTGGAGAAGAGGAGGCTCAGGGGATATCTTATTGCACTCTATAGCTTCCTGAAGGCAAGTTGTTATGAGCAGGGGTTTGGCCTCTTCTCCCAGGCAACAAGCAGGACCCGAGGAAATGGCCACAAGTTGTACCAGAGGAGGTTTAGATTGGACGTGAGGAAAAACTTTTTCTCCCAAAGAGTGGTCAGGCACTGGAATGGCCTGCCCAGGAAGGTGGTGGAGTCGCCGTCCCTGGCAGGGTTCAAGAGGCGGCTTGATGAGGAGCTACAAGATATGGTTTAGTAGCTGTGGCAGCAATGGTAGTGGGAAGACGGTTGGACTAGATGATCTTATAGGTCCCATCCAACCATGTGATTCTATGATTCTACTGCCAGTGGCACAGGCTTCCAGGAAGAAAATGGAAACAGGAAAGCTATGGAGTGGCTATCATAGCTTCTAGCAATTAAGGTGTAGACAAAACCACCATCAAAGGAAGTCCTGTTTCATATTTAAGATTTGTCCTTGACACCTTCATACTGGGAAAGGGCTCTTTTTCAAAGGCTTTTATTGATGCAAGTTTAAGACAGACAGCACCCCAGTATCGGTTGTTACTGGTTGAATTTTTGTGTGTGTGTTCTTTAAGGGTCCATCACTGGGGTTGTTTCAGTAGTAACAGGAAAGAAGAATAAGAGTCTTTGTAATAAATGTTCTTAACATGTTTAGATACAGAATTATGTACACATACCAACCCTAAACTATTTCTTAGGGAATCAACTTCAGTTCAGTTTTGCAAGATGATAAAGAATAGTTTTACTGCTGGAGAGGTCTGTCCTTTGTAGTATTTATCCTTGTAGATTTTAATCTCCAGTTAAATTAGTTCGTTCTAATTTTAATTTATTTTTAAGTTTAAAGTTAGGAGCTTTCTATAAACTCTTCTCTCCCTAAATACCGTTGAGAAGGAAAACAATCTCTCCAAGCATTTGTAAGAATAGCTGTACAAAGCCAAACCCTGTCGAAGGGTGTGGCAGGGTGGAGGGAAGGAAAGATTGTGTTATATTTACATTTTTAATTTTTTAGAAGTACATTCATTCTTTTAATGATCTCCTTTTACCTTTCTGTTTCACCACTGTGGCTTCCTTTAGCCCTTTCTACCATCGGTTGCTCGTGACAGGATATATACATTTGCTTTGAACCTTCCATTCAGGACATTTAAGTAGCTTCAGTGTGTCTCCAGAGCACTATTTCAGTATTTCTTGCATCTTCTTTGAGGTTTTTTTTTGTTGTTGTTGTTTTTTTTTTTTGCTTTTAAGTTTAATTGCAAAAGGGGTGTGTTTTGTTCTATTTTTTTATTGTTTCTGCAAGGATATCGCATGCATTATAATAATTGCTTCAGAATGTTTTCCAGAACCTTTTGAAACAGGTCCTATGCATTGCTCAGGATCCAATTAAGAACTTTACTCTTGTAAGCAGCTTGACAAGCTGATCCACAAAGCAGTCACTGGAAAATGTATTTAAAGATTCAATTTCAGGACCATGTTTGCAAAGGGAACGCTTTACCTTTCTCTTACTTTAGCTTTATGCTAAAAGTTGTCAAAACTCATGTTGCGATTTAAAACTCTAGTTTCTGGTGACAAATATGTGCAAGGGAAAAATTTTAACTACTTAAACAAATGAAGATAAAGTCTAAATAAATTGTTAATAAATAGAAATCTTATATTTGCTAAAGTGCATGAGCGTAGTGAACACTTGGAGAAAATTAAAAGGTTATGGATCAAGAGAAAACAAGATAAACTCTGACAAATTAAATGTGAACTGTAGTAAAGAAAGCCAAAAAAGACTGAGAGATTGAGGAATACGTGTTAGTAGCATACAACTGATTTTTTTTTTTCACCTTCTTGTGACACAAAAAATAGAGGCACTAAAAGAAAGTTGTAGGCTACAGATTTAAACCCACAGAAATATTTTTTCTTCTTGTGACGTACTTGAATGAAGAAACTCGCTACCATTGGCAGAGGACAGATGTAAAAATGGGGTCAAAAGACCTTCTAAAAAATAATGAAGATAGTCCAAAGTACAGAATCACAGTTCATTGTAATCTGGGAAATATGTTTGTCCTATTCTTTGTTTGTTTTTCTTCTCAGTATCTTCTGTAGGATACCGTGACTGTGCTTCTCCTCTGATTCAGTACAGCTGCTGTGAGACAAGACTGTCCTCATTAAACTGTAATCTATCTCAGTGATCTGTACATTACAGGAGTCATAAGTATTTCTGGGATGTTATGATCTGAATGTATGTAATTTGCTTACTAGGTGAGCTTTCAAGTTGTATGTTATGTTACAGTGGAGTTCTGTACGACATTGACTGTTAATGGACCCAGCCAAATATCTTAGGGAATAAAACTGTGTTTAACTTTATTATAAGGTTAAAAGTTGTTGACTTATTACCCTCAGATTCAGTTTGTTAGTATTTTTACTTCAATTTGTCATCATGTTACTATGGATTTTCAAAGGAGCATATTGCTTCCCAGACTACATGACACAAATAGTTCTGATGCTACAAAGTGCCAAGATTGAGGTTTCAGTTGCAGGTTCTAATTGACCTTGCTTCTCCATGTCATGTTGTTATGCAATTATATATGTGTGTGTGTGTATTTTTGTATATATCTACTATCTCTATATATAGTTTGATAGGTAAAAATAGAAATGACACAGTTTTAAATTGTGTATTTAAAATTATATACCTATTTTTAAACTGTACAGTCACACTACGTTCTTTCCAGGGAAAGCAATGGTCCCCTTCTTTTCACACAGACCCCTGTCATGTTCTTGTCTTCCAGTTCCCCAAGCTGGTCAATGTACCAAAATGATTCTACATAGTGTTATCTTTTGAATAGTCCAAAATAAATTCCAGTGTTGGATATTTACAAGAATGTCTTGGTACTACTGTTTACTGCTGTTTAAGGGATTGATAAGATTTGCATTTGCTTGAAATGCCGTAGACAGCGCTGTCACACACAGAGCACAGGAGGCTATGGATGATTTGAATAATGAATATCCTGAATGCAGCAATTCTCACCTCCATTTTTTTTTTGATAGTACCTTGTGGCCACCAGTTGTTAGCAGGGAGGGGGCTGGGGTCCTGCTTTTACTGTGCGAGTAATTTATTTTATATTGACTTGATCCTGAAATGGCCCTGTGAGGAAAGCAACTCCATTTTGTTAATGATTTTCCAGACATTTCTGTAATGAGATTCCATCAGACTCCTAAACACAGCTGAACAGTTTTTCACTGTGCAGGCTGCATCTGAGAAACCTAAAGTGAGGAAGCCTGGGCTCTGCTGCAGAATCTGGAACGGAATGCTCTGTAGAGGAAACACATTTTTTTTTCCCCCCCTCTCAGTGGTGTCTAGCTTTAAGCTGCTTCATCTCCTCCCCGCTTAGTTCCTTCGTCCATTTTCTTTAACTGGGCAGTCTATTCAGAAAGCTCTTCAGATATCGCTTGTCCTTTCATTATAACCCATATCTTCTTAACCAGTCTTCTTGTCCAACCAGTCTCTCCCTAGATGTAGCTTGGTATCCAGCTGTTTGGTTTTTGGTTTTAGCTCTCATTCTGTAGAATCATTGACCAATTCCCTTGCTAAATCAGTCTCAAACTTTCTTCCTAAATTCCTTGAGAGTCAGAATTACTTTGTTTTCAGATTCAGCGTCACTCGCAGTAGCAGCAGTTCTTGGAAAAGATCTGCTCAGCTCTGCTGGTGCATGCTTGACCTGCATGGAACTTCAGGAAGGGCAGCTGCTAAAATCTCAGACTGAATTGTATGCAAATAATCTTTTAGCCTTATAGCATGGGCAGAATAGGTGGGGCTTGTTTTACCATCTTCTACAAATCTCTCTCTGAGATACAGGGCAGCATCTGCAAAATTTCAAGCCCTTGACATTGCATCCCATTTTTGGGGATGCAAGAACTGTTCAGGGAAAAACTTCTAATATCTTGTTTTCTGTTTTGCTTCCTGCCACCTCGCTCCCTTCAGAAAGGACTCGACTGTTTTTGGCTTAAACCTTCTGAGTGGAACATCCAGCTCAGCACGCCCAGCTTATTGAATTTCTAAATATGACTGGTTTCACAAGTCTCTGAATATTTCAGACAACTTTGATTTTTAGCAAAATAACCATCTCTGTCTAGTGCTTCTCATTATTATATCGGATGAGAGTGGATTTGGGTATATAGACCTGTGTAGAGCTTTCCTGAAATGGAGTATGAATTCTGTGTCTGTTATTTCCCAAAAGTAAGGCTACTTGTGTGTTTTCTCTTATGTATGCTTCTGGAGATGATAACATACTTCTGTGCTAATTTGAGTGATTTTTATGACAGTGATGAAGTTTTGAAGGGGATATAATTTTTTAACAATCTTGACTTTGTTTATGTTGTAATGTTTTAACATGCTTTTTTGTGTATAAACTGAGATACAAAATATATTGTCATGACAGTGCAAAACAGAACTGACAGTGTATTGCAGTTTAGTCCGTAAAAATGAAATGTATGATTTCTTTTTTGTTTTAGTTTTGTTGGAAACTGTGAAATTGATTTGGAGATCAAGAGATACTTCTGCAGAGCTGGAGTGAAAAGTATACAGGTGAAATTCATTTTTTTTTCCTTTTGATTTTGATACTGAGTCATCACTGAGTCATTATTTTCTGATGAAATAGCTTATGAGAACCACTAATTATGTATTTTATTGCTTACTATTTTTTTCTCAGTTGCATAATATTGATATTGCCTAATATTTTCAGTAATATGACTTAGCTGAAAGGGTAAATTCCTTTCAGATGTAAAACTGTTTTAAATGTGTAACATTTCCTACTGGAAAAGATGGAGATAAGTTTCACATGAAGGCAATGTTCCTGTGATGTGTAGGTTCATAAAGGGAGCATGGAGCTTAAAGTTTTGTTTTATTTATTATTTCAGTGTTAGATACAATTGTTAGTTTAGATGCAATTATTATTGATAGCCTTACCTTCTGATATTGTTTCTCAAATTTCCTTAACTTTCTGATAAGACCTCTCTTTCTAATGAGGAAAAATAGTATGGTTTTTGTGTGTGTGTGTGCGTGTCTTGACATACCTATAAATGTTTACGTACTTTTGTTCTCGTATCTATGGATGCCATTATATTCGTTTGTGCCACATTTGTTTACATTGAGCTGTATAAACTACTTCATATTTTTATCAAAATTACCACTAACGCAGCACAGCATCATGTAGATGAATGTAACTACTTAGTGCCCATGTTAACTTTTTTTGGATGACACGTAAAGCTATATATATATAAAATTATTCCATAATTAAGAATTTAATTAATTAGAAGTGACCATTGCCGGTGAATAAATTTTATTTAAAACTTGAACTAAAGTCAATTCCATTGCCTGTTTTTCCCCTCCTTCCACAGATCCATGGCACTATGAGGGTTATCCTGGAACCACTGATTGGAGACATGCCCCTAATTGGAGCACTATCCCTTTTTTTCCTTAGGAAACCTGTAAGTACTTTTATCTCTCTTTCTGTTCTTTTTAGAGTGCTGATGACTAATCAGAAAACAATGGAACAAGAATTAAGCAGCAAAAGGAAAGAATTTGGGAAATCGCTACCATTTAGTTGAACTCTCCCAGAAAAATAGCGGACAAATTTTATGAATACTAGAAGAAACCAAGATGAATAATAATTACCTTGGAATTATGAAGTGTGTTTTTTCAAAAAGCTGTCAAATTTTTCTTACAAGTCTTCTGGATGAGGGAAGATCAATAGATAACCATGTAGGTTGGTTGTAAAAAAGATATTATTGCGTTTCTCATGACAGTCTGCAGGTGACCATGGTCTAAATTAAAATTCCACAAGATCTGTGCAGGGTTGTTTTGAAAACCGTGTTGATGTTACTACAAATTACAGAGTGAGTGTATTGAGATTGCCCACTATGATGATTGAAATTTTTATCCTAGGTAGCAGCTGGGCAATTTCTGTTACATTTACCAATGATTCAAGTATAAGAATGGGTGAAGCACAGAGTGAGATGGAATTGGAATTCAAAACACTTATGACAGTAGCAGAAGTTGGAGGGGGAGCAAGTGTCATGTAATTAAATTGGAATATGTGCTAGGCCAAAGTGCACGTTTGGTTAGGAATGACAGCGAAACAAAGGTAAGCCAATAAAGTCTTGCCGGTATGAAAATTGCTGCTAGCCTGGCATGTGTAAACAAGAGGATAGCCCACAAGATCCTTTCGGTTTTAGGTACAACACTTCAACAAAGATACTGACCAGCTGGAGAATGTCCAAAGGAAGGAGATGAGAATAAACTTGACCTTCAAGGACAGACCAAAAGAATGGGAATTGTTTAGTTTAGAGAAGACCTAGGAGAACATGTTCTTCAAAAATGTGAAAGGCTCTTACAGAAAAGAAACATGCGATCTATTCTGCATGTTCATGGTGGATAGGATAACAAATAATTGCAGCGAAGAAGATTCAGGCTAGAGAAGGGGAAAGAGGGAAGGCCTGAAAGGTAGCGGTAGTGAAGCACTGCAGTAGGCTACCTGGAGACACTGTGAATCTCTGTCACTGATGTCTCTTTAGAACAGATTGGACCTGCATCCGTTAGGACTGATGTAAGTATAGCTCTTCCAGAACCATTCACACAGGCTCTTGAGGATGTATCCAACCTAGTGAGTCTTGTAGAAGGTGAGATCCTGGGCATTCTAACTGACATTGCCTAGAAGGGTTGATCATGAATTAATAAGAGTCAAAATACTTCTTAGTAATTAAAAAAGGTTTTAATTTTAAGTAACATATAGTATGGACAGAATGACTTCCAAGGTATTTGTATGGGATTCTTCTATGTTTTACCACCTTTTTTGTAGAAGTAACTGATTTTTTTTATCTAGATGAAACTGATATACTTTAGGAATCTTTCCTAGGGTTCCCTGTTCTTTACTGCCCAAAAAACAATGAAAGAAGTTTTTTGGCTCAGCCAATGTCAATTTGTATCATGGAGTCTGATACCAAAACGATACGCATTCTTGAAGGATTCAATAACGCTGTAGTCATTCCAAACATATTTAAATTCTATTGAATTAAGAGAATTGTAGATAATGATTCTTAGCTCACTGAAGAGGAAGAAAGTTTCTGCTTCTGAGTAATTGGAAGAAAATGAGTTAAGGAAAGTTTTCTGAGGCCACAAACTTACCTGAATTATGGCCTGTCACAAATTACCTGATAGTTACTTTTCATGAGAAGCTGTGTTTTATATGACTGTCTTGCCTTTTCATGCTGAACTTAAATATGCTCTTTTAAAATACAGTAAGTGTGAACTTTGAAACTAATGTAGTTTTTGAAAGCTGGTTCCTCACACTAATGTGTGTTATTGAAGTTTGCACGAAGATAAGACTCTATAAACAGTGGATTGTTGCACCTTGGAGTGATTGTTTCTCTACAAAAGCTGTAGTCTAACTCTTACAGGTATCATTGGCTGACAAGCACCAGTATGTCCGTGGGTAACTTGGTGCAGCATTGGTAGAAGAACAGAAGATAGATATCAAATGTAATTTTCAGTGTCTGAAAATGAGTAATAAATACTCTATAGTTTTACTCTTTTACTCTAGAGTAATAAATACTCTATATTTAATTGAATTAAATGTTGTAAAATATGACAGTAATTCTAGTCTAGGTTTCGCTACTTTCAGGGAATTTCTTTTTTAATATAAAAATGCATCAAGAAATGTTCACAGATGTTGCAAAGTCCATACAACAATCTTTATTTTAGAAAAATATGAAGGAGAACATAATACACATTGCACTCTTGCTGGTGGGAGATTCTCTGTTGTATATGTCTGTGTAAGGCAGTTTCAGTGGTTTGAAGTTTAATACTGCCATTAATCCGTAAGAGAGCTTAATAGAAAATGTGAGCATTATGGAAGTTCTTATGCTACATAGACTTCTTTAAAGAAATTAATTATTTCCATCTCTTCTTCTATTGGAAACTTTTGTTTCTTAGATACATTCTAATTAAACAGTGAAATGTGTGGTGTCAAGATTTAACAGTTTTAGACTATGCTAGGTCATAAATTACAAGTATGTGAGTTTAGGCACTTTGAGGCAGGCTCAGATTGATCATCTTGGTTTCCTTAGTAGTCTGCAACTCCAAAAAGTTGATCTGGTTTTCAAGGTTTGGGGAGTGGGAGTGAATTCTTTACTTCCAACAGCTTTAGAAGATATGTGGTTGTTTTCTTCAATTAAATTGCATGCTTAGAACACAATCCTTTTGAACAAATGTACTATGATAAATTTTTGCTAACGTGTCAAAAAGATAAGTTTGTATGGGCGTTTGTGTGGCCTAGGAAAAACTTAGTGTCATTTGCCTCATTTATGTGGCTTATTTCATCTGTCTAGAGAAACCATAGGTGCTTGGATAGAGGGAATCTAGACTTAAATCTTAGTAAAACATACAAGAATTTGGAAATGTTTTGTGGATAATTTAGTGATTTAATTTTTTTTCTTTTGGTAAAAGTGAAATGGCTCATGCAAAACTGTTAAAACATCATTGCTCTTATTTGGAAAGAGTTGGGGAAGTACGTTGGGATGAACCAAATTTGGATTTCCACACATTTCTCTGAAGTGAGTCTATAAACATTAGGAGACAGCTGCTGAAGTTTTATCTCATTTTTACCCTCAGACGGAGCAGTGTGAGTGTAGAGTGTCTGTTAATCTTTACAGTTATACTGACAAACTAAGCAGGACCATGATAAGGATTGAACACTGCCTTATGGCAGTCTGCACTGTGTAATTGTTAGCGTACTCTCTGATACTATTTTGCTATTTAGTGCTCTCCCAAACAGTTTACAGACTCAGTAGAGTGCCCAGCTCATTACAGGGATCATCCAACAAACATGTTAAATGCAAACACTCGATTTTAGAGGAGCAGGGAGAAGAGTTTTGCTGTGTGGACACAGGCTTTACATTTTTTTTATCTACAAGAGTGCACTCCTTCTGCAGAAGCCATTCTCCTGGCACACTGGGTCTGGAGCTGTGACCTGATGCAGTATGTCTGGACTACTTTCCTGGGGTGCCTCCTGCAACTGCTGCTTCTCTGTAGCTTCCTAAGGGAGAGGTAGGAAAGATGGCAGGGGATAGGGAGAGAAAGATCAGCAGCAGGCGTGCTCGTAAGCAGTTCCTGACACTTCCTCTGTTTCTCAGCATCGTGCTCTGGTAGCATTTGTCCAAACCTTTCATTTCTGGTACTCCCAGATACCTCCCCAGCCAGCTTTTAGCTTTGGTACCTATGCACAATCCTTTATGTCTCTGATCCACTTGAAATGCCATGCATTTGCGAAGTGCTTAATTCGGACCACTTGCACCTGAGATATTAAACTGAATAGATATCAAATGAAACACCTCTCATTTTGTGGTCAGTAGTTTTTTGAACTTTGGGAAAGACTTGGTCCAGAGTAGTTTTGTCTTTACTTCCTCTCCTGCGCCACTGGTTGACTTAGTGGGACAAAAAGGATAGGAAGTAGACTGGAGTATGAAAATTTAAAAGTCACCCCCTACCGAAAAAATATTTAAAGTTTTTCACCCTCCTTTCATTTAAAAACTAAGCTAGTGGTCAAGGGTAGATTGTTAAAAAACTGTATTTTTGAATAAAGTTATTCCATAATTTTGACAGTTATACATAGATATTTAGTTTTTTTCCAAGCAGACTTCTCTCCCCACTGCAGTGTGTCATCTTGGTGTTTATTTTTCTAACTTCTGTGGAAAAATGTAAAATAATGCTGCTTATAGCAATAACCAAATTCTGCCCTCTTACTAGGGAGCAAGTAGCTTCAGCCAAGGAAAGCATTTCCTCGGTATTTTTGTTAGAAGAGGAGTTAGTTGGCAGCTAGCATTAGATTTTGTTCTCATATTTTCCAGTCTAAAGTAACTGGCAACAATTCCTCTTGCTCTGTATCATCTGTTTGCTGGCCTGAATGACTATATAAGGTAACACTGCCTAAATTAATAGTTCCAAACATACTTATTTAATGAGTTTACCAGTCTCCTATTTCTGAGTAACGCGTGGAGGTTTTGATGCCACAAGACTTCTTACTTTATATGAAACTTCTAAAATACTGTATTTTGTTCTTGTTATTGTGAGGAAGGTACTAAAAACTTCACCAGCTTATAAAATATGTCCAAGTGTGTAAGAGATTTCAAGAGAAATACATGCATTCTAATGTTTTGAAGTAGTTTTTTAAATCTCTCAGCTTCGATGCTAGAGAGAAGTTAGCACTGTGTAAATAGTCAGGAGCTGTAAGGTTTTTTGCATTACTTCTCATTGTGTTAACATTATGCATATTTACCATGTATTCCTGCTTCTCTAAGTGTAGTTACTTTTTACTTTTAAAACAAAATATCACATAGTTAATTATTTTTAATTTTGGTTCAGTTATAGAAGTGTGTATGGCTTATAGCTGTACTGCAAATCGGTAATTTTTAAAAGTTTGTTCAGTGGCATACTTAATACTGAAAGCATGTCCTAACCCAACCCTTCTCTCTTTTTTTTTTAAAAAACCCCACAAAACAGACACATGAAAATACCAGTGCTACTGTTCTAAAAAAAACAATGGCTGGAAGACAGAATGCCTTCCAGGAAAAGTGGACAACTCTTCCAAAGATCTCATTTTGATATTCACAGTTTTGCCCTCTGCTTTCCAACTTGAGCACTGCTCTCCCTCTGCTCACTTTACAGACTGGTTCTGTCCTGTAGTTTTGATTTATTTAATATTGGTTTAGCTTTATTTATGACTTTGGAAAATTCAGTGCTGGATGTGACTTTCAAAATTATCAGTACTGATCAAAATTAGACTCAAAAGGAGTGCTTGCACCAAGAAGGATTCCTAGTGAAATGACTGGATAAAACCATAAAGTGGTTATGTAGAATGCAGTAGAATGTTGATTTGGTTTGCTTTTAGTTGATCAAAAATGCCTTCAGAACATGAGACTGTTGGTATCTTTGCTTCAAAACTTTTAAACCTCTTTTAAATGTGTTTGTGAAACAAATGGGTAAATTCTGAAATGTAGGTATAGTTTATAATATTTAAGAATTAGTCTGGTTGCTTATAAAGTGACAGTGATTTGCACTGTTACTTTGTATACTTGTAATTTGCTTACTTTTTTTTTTTTTTTTCATTTTCAGTTTGGGTAGCTTAGTTTTAAGGGCCATCACTGTTT
>JAAGAY010009946.1:0-11971 GCA_011801015.1 Ardeotis arabs | reverse complement strand
CACTGGAACAGGTTGCCCAGAGAGGTGGTGGATGCCCCATCCCTGGAAACATTCAAGGCCAGGTTGGATGGGGCTCTGAGCAACCTGATCTAGTGGGGGATGTCCCTGCTCCTTGCAGGGGGGTTGGACTGGATGACCTTTGAAGGTCCCTTCCAACCCTAACCATTCTATGATTCTATGATTCTATGATTTGTATATGTTAGTGTACCTGAGCCAATAGACAAACCATCCGGGAACAGAATTGAACCACCTTCCTTTCAGTCTCCCTCCAGCCCCTCACATTGCAGAGATCGGTGCGGCCCGGGGAGCAATCCAAAAGATGCCCAGCTCCGAAGTGGAAAATGTCTTACAAAAGGAGGCCGCAGCAGTCTCCGTAGTGGACAAAAGTCATTGGCGTTAAGCTGTTATAATGGATATAATCCCCAAAAGTACAGCTATTTCAAAGGAAGCTGCCGTGTAAAAATAGTGCTGTTCTTCACTGTTAACACTCTTTCAGTAAAAAAAAAAAAAGATACAAAGAACATCCTCCAAAAAATTGTAAAGGAGCAACAGCTGCGCTTATCCCATACACAGGCACTGCTAAACGTAAAGAGTGAGGGAAAGGAAACGTGCAAACACCATGCTTAGGCTCACAGTAATTGTACTTCTCCTGGGTGGTGGAGAGGAGTAAAACAAAGGAATAACAAACATGCTAGCTGGCTGAAATCACTAGTAGGTAGGATGGTGTGGTTACAATCTGCAAGTGATTGCTAAATAGCTTTGAATAAGTCTTCCAGGGCAGCAATGATTTTTATACCTCAGCTTCCGCAGGGGCTGGTGCAGCAGCTTCCCCTTTATGGCATCGTACCTGCTGTGGCTCAGCCTAAAACGTACTCGAGCTTATCTTTTCTCCAAGGGTGATTTTTATACCGTGGCTTAGAATCTTAAATAAAATGCTTTATTCAGCTGTGATTTTGCATGCGAGTACATTTTCCATGGAAGCTCTTAGATGCCACAGCTGACACTGAAACTTCTACATCTAGTCAGTGAGAAGCAAAATGGAAATATATATATATTCACATCTGATAGTGATATAACAAGGCTCTGTGCTGCTCATTGCCCAAAAGAAACACTTCTGGCATATAAACATGCTGACATTTAAAGCCACTTCCAAACAACATTAATGATATGTTACTGAAAAACATCCCAAAACGACGTTGTCCTTCGTGCAGTGTCCTTTGCACAGGCCAGCAGCAAAACAACTGCCAGTTAGGCTTTTAACAAACACATATGCCAGGATTGTGCTAGTTTCTGTGAGATTCAGCTATTGATGCAGCAGGTCACAACGCAATTTAGAAGCAATTAAAAGGTAATGAATGTGCCAAACTGAAACCTCTGCCTGGGAGGCTTTTTCTGCCTACAAGGGAAAGTAGATAGATTTGTGTCCTTCAGTAATTTCTGCTGGTGAAATGGCAAAGCAAAGTGCTTTTGAAATGGGCCTCGGATGGCTGAAGGACAGTCTGGTTTTGCCATGTGAGCACTGCTGAAGTGCTGTGATACACCAGCTCTAACTCCTACACATAAAATCAAAGCAACTTCTGAAACCGGTAACTGTCCGAGTATTCTCTCTCCATAATAAGCTTTTGGGGGAAAAGAAAACCGATGCTACCCTTTGGAGACCACACAGTTCCCACATACTACTGCACAGCTGTGGGATTAATATCCTATTAAACAAGGTAGAAACTATCTGTACAGTTAATGACAGCGCATGTCAAACACTGATTAAAACAACTATATTCTGTTAAGCCACAGGTATTCAGAGTGGTTTACTCTCATTTGAAAGATTTGCTTGAAATCACATTTCATGGTTCCGTTCTCATTAGATTTATTGGGCCCTGCATCTCCAAGCACTTTGTTGGTATTCCACAATGGGTCGATCAGATGCAAAAATTGTGTACTTACCTTTCTACACCTTTTAATTTGGGTGTATACTTTTCTTACATTTTTAACTATTTGAGCACTCTTATTGGAACTAATGGATTAACTGTCTTTAGAACTATTTAGGCCGAGAAACATTTAGGATGCCAGTGTTTTGAATATTAAAATTAAGCTCCTCTGGAAATGTTGAAAACAGCTTTCTTACTGCTTTTATATATATTCATACACATGAGTATGTACAGTTTTAAAACTACAGTGCTTGTAGATATTCTTTAAATCTGAGATTGACATATACTGTGTACACAGATAAATAAGTTTGAAAACAACCAGACGAGATTACATTTGTATCTAACAAAATATATGCTTGCATGCGCCCTTACCGTTCACCTCCCAGAGATTACTGACTCTTCTCTTGATAATTCATACTTAGTAACAACTAAAGAAGTAGAAAACCAGAGTTTCAGAGGACAGACAAGCAGCTTATGCTCTGGCTAGCCAAAGTTCATTTTAGCAATGTTTTGAATGATTGACATTTTTAAAAACTTCTACATAGAACTAATCAGAACGTTCATTGCAATATACTCTATTTTATGATTTGTGAGTTCCCAAGCCAAACTAGGTTTCCTGAAGCATATTAATTACTTGCAAAATAATTTAGAAGAACCAGTTTCAAACGGTTGGAAAAGAACTATATTCATTTTGTTGGGAACAAGGTGGGATCCTGCAGACTGGTGTGCAAGGCCCAGGCTATGGGAATGATGGCAGCGGTACTGCCAGCAGCGCGGGGTCTGCCAAAAGCCTACCGTGCCTCTCTGGCCTCCGCAGGGCTCCGTGGAGGGAGAGGAAAGGTGACAGTACCTCTAGCATAAGAGCTGGTACTAGTGACAAACTCTTCTAGGCCGACATATTTCTAGACAGAAGTGCCTTTGTATATCAATAGCGATAATTCTGACCTAGCCTTTTTGTCAGAGACAAGCAACAGACAATACACACAGTCACGTTGCATGTTGAAACGTGCTCCAGGCTTCTATGTAAGAAAAAAGAAATGCTTTTATATCAGCTATTTACAAATAAATTATTTTTAAAATATCACAAGATGTCAGCCTGCAAAGCTAGCAATGTCTTACCTCTTTGGAATAAAAATTAAAACCTGGCTGCTCTGCCTTCAAAAACAAGTGTCAAATCACTACATCCAAAACCTGCTCGCTTTGGGGGTGATGGAAGAAAAGAAAAAAAGGACTGCATGCCCTTTATTCTGGAATGTTTTATGTGGTTTCAGAGGTCAAGAATGCATAGAGAGATTCCGTTGCATGCATTTTTGCCTACTTTAAGTTTTCTAAGATATAAAACATTTACATTTGATCTTCTGTTGAATATAGCATTGACAATTCAATGAGATTACTATGAAGAGAATAACTAATGGTCTGTAATAAATTGAGACTTGTTATGCTGATGCTGTGTGCCCATAAAATAGTCTTATCAATAATATTAATTCAGCTGTTCAGTCCTGATACTTGCTACAGGATTCAGTTAAACTTCTTATCCAAAATATATTTTATACCACACATGCAAAATCTGTTGTAAGCCAAGAAATGTTAAGGTATCCTCATAAAAAAGAGTTTGAAAATAATTCACTAGACTTCTTCCAAGTTATCATATTTTACTGATATTAATAGAGATGGCAGGATCAGGCTTAAAGAAAAAAAAATCTGTACCAGACTACTGTCGTACATGGCTATGGAGTCTCTTTAAATTGCTATTTCCAGTATTTCCAAGGCTAGGAAGAAAAAAAATCTTAAAAAAAAAGTCTTAAAATGCCTGGGGGTGGCTTCCCAGCTTGCATTTTGTGAGCCTGTGAATTATTTCACATGACAGAGGGCAAGAGCACATAACCCCATTTAATGTGATATGACACTTTTTTTAAAGCAATTTATTTCAGCTGCTCACAGAGATATGATGAAATCCCATTAAAGACAGTACATCAGGGCTACCTGTTGTAGATGGTTTACAAATAGAGGTATCCTGACTCTACAATAAGGGTTAGCTCCGTTACTCAGTGATACTGAGCAGTCAGCACACAGCAGCCACCCACTCTCCAGGACGGAAATTCTTGTGAGACACCTGGAGTTCCTGCTGCCGTGTCTATTCCTCGTCTCACTGAAAGAATCACAGCAGAGCACACGGGTCGTGCTGATTCTTAACAACTCCAGTAATTATCAGCAGAAAAGAAAAATGAGTAGGAAAAAGCTGCTTTACATTTGCTGAAGCTGTATAAAAGAATAAGCTGAAGGGAAATAGACTTGAGTTTTTGAGGCCTAAAGAAGAGGAGGTTGAGGGGAGACCTCATTTTGAGGCTTTTGTCCAAGAAATGGAAAGCTTATACGAGGTCCACTAGCATGCAGGACTCAGAGGAGTTGGAGACTCAAAAGCTTTTTTTTACAAATTACCTTTTAATCACAGCAAAGTTTCTGTATTGACTTCAGATCACAGATCTCAGATAACCCTTAGAACCTGGCCTGAGGACTTTATACCCATCCCAAAGGCCAGTGCAAGTTTTTAGTTTTTCACTAAATCACATAAAAATACAGCTTTCTGCTGTTTTTTAGCCTTTATACTCCCTATTGGGTTGAGGTGCCCCAGGTCAATAAACATTAGAAAAAACTTGTCTTCCCTGTTAAAAATAGTAAGCATAATCCAGGTTTGGTGTCAAGCTACAACAAAGCTGCTCCTCGCACTCACGTTGGCAGGATCCAGAGCAGCTCACTATATTTTCCTGCTGCATCTTTGGTTTTGCCTCTTCCAGAGCCCTGCTCCAAATCTTCAGTGCTTTTTTCACAAGATACTTTTCCTTCCATGATGGAAATGGAAAATGTTCCATGCTCAAATCTCTGAAATCAACCTGCTGATTTCTGCAGCAGCATACTGATGCAGAGATGCAGTTGCAAGCCTCCCAGTTTGTCTGTGTTGGGTTACTGAATTCCCTGAACCATACTAACAATTCCTGACTCCCAGCTCTGTGTCCGCTATTGCTCATCCCATCACGGGATCACACAAGTAAGCCTAAAGGCTGCAAATACATGCAAGTTCTTAAGTTTGCATATTTAGGTCCAATTTCTGTCTTGGAAAGTCTCCCGTCACACTTGATAGAGAGTAATGATCTGGAAATGTCATTTAGGAAGTGTCATAAGTTGGGAGCAAAAACTTAACCAGATCCAATTCTGTCATCCTAGCGTGACACTTATTGTCAGAGCGGGCCCAATTCACATGCATTTCAATAACACGCATGGTGGTTTAGCCCTGGTCACCACCTTGCTCACCCTCCTCCTCCCAGTGCAATGGGGGAGAGAATTGGGAAGAAAGGAAAACTCATGGGTTGAGATGAAGACAGTTTACTAGAATAGCAAAGGAAAACTGCAATAATAACAGAACATAAGGATATTAAAATATACAAAATGAACAACACACGATTTCTCAGCACCCGGTGTCCCAATGACCGATACAGCCTGTCCCGAGCAGCGATCATGGAAACGAATTCGAGCAGCAAACAAAGGAGTTAGAGGGAGAGAGCAAGGTGCCACCCTCACCCCAGGCAAACCCCACTTAAGTACGGAGCATGATGTTTATGGCATGGAATACTCTCTTTGGTCAGTTTGGGTCAATTTTTTGTAGAATCATAGAATCATAGACTCATAGAATAATAGAATCGTAGAATCTTTAAGGTTGGAAAAGACCTCCAAGATCATCAGGTCCAACCATCACCCCAGCACCACTGTGTCCACTAAACCATGTCCTGCAGTGCCACGTCTACTCGTTCTATAAGGACCCCCAGGGATGGTGACTCCACCACTGCCCTGGGAAGCCTGTTCCAGTGCCTGACTGCTGTTTCACTAAAGAAGTGTTTCCTGATATCCAACCTAAACCTCCCCTGCTGCAACTTGAGGCCATTTCCTTTTGTCCTATCACAAGTTATTTGGAAGAAGAGACCAACACCCACCTCCCCACACCCTCCTTTCAGGTCACTGTAGAGAGCAAGGAGGTCTCCCCTCAACCTCCTCTTCTCCAGACTAAACAATCCCAGTTCCCTCAGCCGCTCCTCATCAGACTGGTGCTCCAGACCCCTCACCAGCTTCGTTGCCCTTCTCTGGACGCGCTCCAGCAACTCAATGTCCTTCTGGTACTGAGGGGCCCAAAACTGCACACAGTGTGGTGCGGCCTCACCAGTGCCGAGCACAGGGGCACAATCACCACCCTGCTCCTGCTGGCCACACTGCTCCTGACACAAGCCAGGATGCTGTCGGCCTTCTTGGCCACCTGGGCACGCTGCTGGCTCATGTTCAGCTGGCTGTCTACCAGCACCCCCAGGTCCCTTTCCGCTGGGCAGCTTTCCAGCCACTCTTCCCCAGGCCTGTAGTGTCGCATGGGGTTGGTGTGACTGATTTTTCTGGCTATATCCCTCCCAGGTTCCTGCACCTGGATGTTAGTGAGACCTGGAACACTGGACAGTGACCTTGGTCTCATTAGCAACAACTCATAACACCAGGGTGTTTATCAACATTCTTCTCATACTAAATCCAAAACACATCAGCTACTGAGAGGAAAATTAACTCCATCCCTGCCAAAACCGGGACACACATCTGTAGACTGAATCAGAATAAGTTCCTGGAAATGACCCTGGAGGCAACAGTAGTGGTACCAGTAAAAAGATGTAGATCTTTATCAATGGAAATAACAAAAGGAACAATTAGCACAGTGATCTTGTTAACTTCAGAGAGTGCTAACCTTTTCCTTTAAGAGTGGAAAGAATAATTGCATTTTTGCAAACTTATAGGTGCAATAAAAATAGCTTTAATTTACAAAAAAGGTAGAAAGTCGGTTCTTGAAATTTTATGACACTCCAGTATTAAAGCTGCATAATGTTCCTGTCTTGCTGCAGATATTGAAAAGCTAACCTTTTTCATCGGGGCCTGTGTGTGTATTACCAATCTAAAAGCTCCGGAAGTAAAGAGGCTCTCCATGAGCTTCCGTAGGCTTTGGATCAGACCATATATTATCACCGCACAAAGCAAAACGGAGCGGGTGTTCTGGACAAGGAGTAACCAACGAGTGATTAAGCTAAGTCAAATAGCCAAAAGATAAATGTACAATTGTACAAACAAATATGCCATACATTTGTGCTGCCAATGAAGAGACTTTGGATTAATTTTCTCTCATACAAAAGCATGCATGATTCTGCAAAATTTTAAAAATATGTAGCTCACAGAAGTCCCACGGAAGAGTTAAATGTGTGTAAGGGCTAAATTAAACAAGGAGTTGTGCACTTTGCCTCTGATTCCGTAAGGTACGACTTAGAATGCACTTACTTTAAGTGCATTGACTGCATGTGTTTGAAGTTAAGAGCACATATAACACACCGGATCAGCACTTGGTAATCCATTTTACTGGGACCTCCTCCCAGGAGACAGCTCCTTCTTTCTTGAACATGCCTACTCCTCCTTGTACCCCCTTCCCAAGTCCTCATTTCTTCAGCTTCCTTCTCCACCTTTACAGACTGCCTCTCCCTTCTCTACTTGCCAACACACCAGGTAATCTTTCTTCTCCTGGTCTCTCCTTTCACCGTACGCCGCTCTACCCCTCTGTAGGGCCTCACCCTTCCGTGCCTTGGGCTGGATTTGGTGCACCTTGCTAGCCTCGTGCCTCTGGCTGCCTGGGGACAAGGGTGCTTCAGCAGAGTTCAAGAGCTCTGGATTTTGCTGGTTTCAAACTCTGAGGAGGAGCACTGAACTGAATGCTATGAACTCATTTTGGCAATTCATTCAGTTCATTTAATAGGTCTCAAAAAGCATAATAATTCCAGAAGATGAAAGTCATTGTCTGAATGTAAATTGGAGTTACCCTAAAAAAATTCTGTATTTTCACTGGACTTGAAGAATGCTGAAATAACGCACAATGAGCTGCTTCTCACAGTCCTGTGTCTAGCAAGGCCCAGGATTCAAGTAACTGGTGATGAAACAATATAAAAATCGAATGAGGCAAAAGATAGCAGTATTTCTGGTCAAGGTGTCTGGTCAAGAAAACCCCTGATATAAAGTTAACTTTTTCAAGAAGTCTCAAGCTATTCAGAATGAAAAGGCAGGGAAAGACTTACTATTAAACAGAAAAGAAAAACAGAGAAAAAGGGAGGATGAGAGAGGAAAAAAAAGAGATGGCTAAGTATAGTGGAAAATGTGAAGAAAAAGATGAACATTATAAAAAAGAAGGAAAAAGCTCCCACAGCTACAGGTGTAGTCACGGGAGAAAACTGAGTTAGGAGCATAGGGAAGACTGGACAGGCAGAGCATCAGCTCCCTGACTGGCATTCTAATTCTACCGCTGCTTTCTCCAACATATTCACAGTCCTTCATCAGCTCCCAGGCATACAACTTATTTTTAAATAACTGAAAAGAAAAATACCCCCACCAGCCCTTTTCTCAGCCGTGCCATTTCCCTAGAATAGCCTTTATCGGGATGGGGGAGGCCCCCTCTGAGTAGTGAGTGTTTCAAAATAACACATCATGGGCATCTCGGGCTAGAAACAGGTGTTTGATGCCACTAAAACCAAGCAAGTCTTTTCAAGACAGATCACAAGGTAATAAAATTCTAGAAGTGGCCAACATGAGAAGATACACACAATGATTCCTTGCATCTTAAAACATTTCTACCTGCATATTTTAGCTGCCTTTCCCTGAACAGTTGTATTCAAAGGCACAAGGTAGCATAGCTTTGCAGAGAAACATACGTGAAAATCAGAGCTAAAACCTTTATTTTTAACTACTGTTTTTTAGCAGTGGCATTTCTATGAAATGCAGCGTTCATGGAAAGCACGACGGCGTACTTCATGGGAATTAATTTTCCTATTTATGGTGATCTGCATACTACTCCAGTACCTTTATATACGCAGTGAAAAGCATTTTCCATGCATGCCACAATTCAGAAAAGCATGTTGCTGAAGTCAGACTTAAGGACCTACTTAATGGTAAGAATTTAAATGCTTTCTTGAACTGGGGCAGCAATACCCTCAGTATCTCATCCCCTTCACCACTCAGTGTACGGATCTCTTCTGATTTACTGTAACAAGATCAACAACAGCTAGTCCAGAGGTTGTTCTGCACTTGAGATACAAGTTCAAAACCAGTCTGTGCTGATACTTGATCCTACTTCCAAAATAAATCTATGCAAGTTAAACTTATTTTTCAGGCTTTTCATCTGTTTAATAAAAGGTCACCATTTCCTGCTTCAGCAGTGTACATCAAACCGTGCAATTCTTCAGGGAGGATTATTTCTAGCACATTACTTCCTAGAGCATGACTATTCTGTAATATCCCTTAACAATCAATTAAGCCTGAAACAAAGTCTGGTATAGAGTTAATAGCTTCAAATCTTTCCTCAAATCCTTTGAGTGAACAAGTACCTTAAAACTGAGGACGTTTGAAAAGCCGCAGAAATGGTAGTATTAAAGTGGTTTGAAAATCTTCAGGCTAATGTTAACTTAAGGAGTGCTGCTCTTCTAGCACCCAATGAATTGAAAAAAAAAAATCATAAAGCATTCAATATGATGGTTAACTTTAAGCTATGATTAAAACATGCTGGTCACATTCAAAGCTTAATAGTCAAATAACGCATCACAGTTCTGCTTCATTGTCATATGATCCTAACATGAGAGGGGGAAAAAAAAAAAGGTAGCGGATCAGAGAAGTCCATGAAAACTCAGGCCTTCATAAATAGACACTGACTACACGATTAGCTTTTCTGCTTGCAACCAGCCCTCTGGACTTCAGAGGGACTTTTCAGGGCACAAGGATTTTCACATGCAGAAATATTTTCTGACATGAGCTTAAATTCTCAGTACCTTCCAAAATACCTGTACCCAGACACCATGCAAAGAGAGCAGGAATTTTGCCACATACCCTGCAGCGACATGCCTTCCCTGTGGACTTTCTTTAACAAGTTTATATTCTGAGAGTTCCAAAGAAAGGGTTTGAAATACTGGGGTTATACACAGCAAAAATTTCAAAGATATTTTTGTGCATGGTAGAAGTTCAAGAGGAGGTGCATCACCTGTAGATGGCAGTATCTTATCACATTGTCCCGATGGGAAAGTCATTCCCTAGGTTTTATTCTTGATAGTGAAGAGTTAGGGGGGTGAAACCAGAAGCCACATTTATGACATAGGCAAGCCAAAACTTGGGATCTTTCAAGGTTTGTTCACTACTGATAGAATCTGCAGGTTTTTTCCCTACCGCATTTCTATGCCATTGGATGGTTTATTGACCCCATGACCCCTTTTTACAACAGGGGCACCACGCCTGCACAACAGTAAGCAACGCCAGCAAATCTATTTGCCAGCACTATGACTTTACTATACACTTAGTTTTCCTTGGAGAATGCCCTGCTATTTTGAGGCAATAGCTAAGCTCTTTCCTAGAAGGCAGAGATTCATGGAGCACACAGGTTTTTGGTGCAGCTGGAGAGCAGCAGTACACTGTAACTCAACCTCCTTTACAAGTGGGTCGAGATTCAGAGGTGCACACATTGCATAGTAGAGGAAAATATACTTTTTTATTGTAGTTGCTAAGATCACAGATCTTAGCTTTATATGTAACTTCATTATTATTTCCATAATTAAGCATGTAATAAGCTTCAGTTTGTCTTGAACTTTAAACTTCACTCCAAAACACCAGGAACTCCTTCAAACTCAGCCTAGCACGAACTCTGCCACCTCATTCATTTTGCTGCGTTCAGGTGCTCCATTTCCAAGAAAGCATGTAATTGCTTTGTGTAAGCTGTGCACCTGCCTTTGAATTCATAATCTGGTTTTGTATAAATGATAATAAAACATTTTACAATCTACTGTATGGAAGAGGCCATACAAAGCAGTTTGTAGACTGCAATCAGCTGAACTGCAAACAACATGAGAAAAGTAAATTAATTGAATGATAACAAATGCCTCTTCCAAAAAAAGTATTATCTCTTCAAGAGAGAAGCTCCTCCCTCAAATAAGTAGAGAATGACAGTTATACAAAACAGAGAAATCAAGAACTAATTAGAATACATTTGTGTCAGTGACAGAAAGAAAACATGGTAGAAGTAACCTTAGTGATGGAAGATCTTGATACAGAGAAAGGCAGGCAGGCAGGCACACACAAAAGCTACTCATCCAAACTTTACACCTCCTTCCACCAGAAACACCCCCACTTTGGCACCCGTCACACCAGGGAACGTCTGAGCAATCCCTAATGAGAAAGACTCCTAAAAAACTGGAGTTCAGAAAACAAAATAAAGAGGTAGAGTGTCTCAGTGAGCTCTCTAAAACTGATGATTGCATGACACAAAATGTATTCCTTTGAAGGTGATGGAAATATGCCTGTTACCAGAATTTGCAACGTCTTTGTGATTTTATTTCCATTATTTTGACAAGATGAGACACCAATCCCATGTTAGATTCAGTATCTCACTTTCAACTCAAAGACTTAAATTAGGCAGTTTACTCTCTTTTTAAAGATAATTCAGGATTTTTCTTTTGTCTCTCCCCACTATTACTTTCCAAGCTCCCTAATCAATATGTTCAGCCAAATTACTCTCCCTTAGCAATTTCTGATTTATTTCATTTTTTGGTAACACATTGCTAGTAGATGATGGATACATTTGAGAAATTTATTTTGCCCTCCTCTAATTTCTCCCTTAGGACAGGCAGCTATATTCTCCAAGTTGCCTCCCTCTACAGCCACCCATATTTGCATTTTAGAGAGCAACACCAGACATTACAACCGTTCTTACTTCAAACCAAGCAATATCCATTTTGGGACAAACAAGGTAGTTGCCAAGCAGATGTAACTCTTATTTCAATATCACTTGTCTTCTAGGAAAAGATGGCTGCTATACCAAGTTAATCAATACCTTGTGATAGGATGAGGGGTAATGGTTTTAAAATAGAGGGAGGCAGATTCAGACTGGAAATAACGAAGAAATTTTTTCCACTGAGGGTGGTGGAGCACTGTCCCAGGTTGCCCAGAGAGGT
>JAAGAY010009945.1:56971-66986 GCA_011801015.1 Ardeotis arabs | reverse complement strand
AAGATGATTCACCTAGAATCTAATTTTGTTCAGTTTAAAGAGGAGCTACTACCCAAAGAGGGGAATAAGGCTCTTTTGACTTTTCCCTTTCTTCATATATATTGGACAGAATGTTGCGTAAGTATTAGGAAAGCATAATGAAAAACTGATTACTGAGATTTAAAAATGAAATTGTTTAGACTTGTGCTGTCTGCTTTTTTGCATTTACTTCTCGTGCTTATTCGAACAATTAAGTCTGCATTGCATAAGCATGCATACTCCATATTACTGGAAACAAAACTTAGTCAGCTTGAGTACTTTTTACCGTAAACATATTTCTTTGTAATGTTGCTTGACACTAGGAGGACAGGCTTTTGAATAACCTATTTTCAGTACTTTGTCATAAAAAAACCCAGAATCTAACAGTGTTAACTGCAGTAGCACAGCACACTTGCTCCGTAATACAGAAATGTGGCCAGAGTATTTCAGTTATGGTCTGTTCATGAGGTTAAATCTTAAGATCTGTATTTTTTCTTTAGTTCATCTTCCATATGTGTCTGGTATTAGTACATGTCAGAAATCTAAACTGGGCAAGATTTGGAATGTCTTAATCCTCTTTATCTACAGTTCACTGCTTTTTGTTTGGCCTCTGTTATGAATTAATTGTGCAGTTGAAGGACAAAGGTGACATCTGATCTGTGACCAAGCAAAAAGTATCCACAACAGCCTTTAGAGTTGTCTAAATTGATCTGTTTAAAGCCAACTCAGAAGCCAAAAAAGTGCCAAACAATACTTCTGTGGTTTTTTTTTAATTTTATGAAAAAGGTTTTAAACAGATTAAGATTTGTGCAATGTTAGAAGGCATAAATATCACATTTCAGTTACTATGTGATAATAAAACAGTTCAGCTTTGTAATTTCAAACATGTTTTTGTTGTAAAATTCAATAATGTGTAAAATAAAGAGTTTAAATGATATTTTAAAATCTTAATTTCAGTAATCTAAGGAATGATAATATACCAAATACTAAGATGTATTTATTGTTAACCAAAATACTAGAAATAAACTAAATTGAAAGACCAGAATGTTACTATACTTTAGGTCGTTTAATTTCTTTCAGTAATTGAACTTATTGTCACTTGTTCTATTCAGTATGTCTTTCTGTTTGTCTTCTATTGGAACAAAATTTGCCTTTTGAAATTGTTCAGAATATCTGTTTGATTTGATGATTCACCACTTCTTATCCCAGGACACAGAAGTGTACAAAACTACAGTCAAGGATGATATCACCAAGTGGCAGAATGTTCTCAAAGCTCACAACTCAGTGGACTGGCTAATTGTGGTAGTTGAGAGTGATGCCAAGAAAAAGAACAAAACAAATATCCTTCCCCGAACCTCTATAGTAGATAAAATAAGAAATGACTTCTGTAACAAACAAAGTGACAGGTAAGCATTCTTTTACCAGCAGACATTTTAACCTTTGACTAGTGTGTTGATTTAAAAACTCAACTCCCCATGTAATGGGTTCCTTACTCATTTAAAGACTTTCCTTGATGTCTAACATTCAAACTGATGGTACCGTAAGAACTATGCTCTGAAGAAGAGTGACACATTGTCGTAGTTCAGCCCCGATCGGGACCAGACTACACAGTCTCTCTCTCACTCCCCCCACCCTCCGAGAGAACAGGGGGAGATAATAGAAGAAAAACGGCTCGAGGTTTGAGATAAGGACAGGGAGAAATCCTTAAAGTTACTGTTACGGGCAAAACAGACTCGACTGGGAGAAAACCATTTATTTCTAAAACTAGCAGGATAATGAGACAGAGAACAAGATAAACCTCCTCCCCACCCCTCCCTCTTCCCGAGCTTAACATTATCTCTACTACCTTCCCCCCCCGAGCGTTACAGGGGGGTAAGCGGGAATGGGGGTTGTGGTCAGTTCATCACGTGTTGTTTTACACCACTGCTTCATAGTCAGGGGAAGAACTCCTCACATTCCTCCCCTGCTCCAGTGTGGGGTCCCACCCATACGCCACAGTCCTTCACGAAACTGCTCTGGCGTGGGTCATCTCTTCCACGGGGTGCAGTCCCTCCAGAACCGCTGCCCCAGCGGGCCCTCCATGGGCCACAGCCTCCTTCAGGCATCCACCTCCCCCGGTGTGGTGTCCTTCACAGGCTGCAGGTGGATCTCTGCTCCTCCGTGGACCTCCATGGGCTGCAGGGGGACAACCCGCTCCACCATGGTCATCACCACAGGCTGCAGGGGAATCTTGGCCAGGAGCCGCATTACTCCTCCCTCTCCTTCTGAACTGACCTTGGCGTCTGCAGCTGTTCCTCTCACAAGAAAAGTTCTTCACAACAGGCTGGCAGACGCCTCTCAGAATCTCTTCACATCATCCATCTCATCTCCTCTCTGCTTCTTGCAGCCAGGCCAGGCCAAGTTGGGCCCAGTCGGCTGCCCGGGGAGGCCAGAGGGTGAGGGCTGCAAGGCCCACAAGGCTTGTGCCTCCCCCTCTCTGCCCCCGCTCAGCTGCTTCACATCTTCTCCTCTCCTTTTTCCTGTTTTCTCCTTCTTAAATACGTTATCGCAGAGGCGTTATCACGGAACATTCTGCTACCAATTGGCTCGGCCTTGGCCAGCAGCGGGTCTGCCCTAGGCCCGGCCGAGTCCACTAAACAAAGGGGAGCAACTTCTAGCAGTTTCCTACAGAAGCTGCCACCTTAGGCCCCCCCTCACTAAACAAGACCACAACACGCATGCAATAAAGGGAGGAGTTTATTTTCAGTTCTTCCTGGATTTGTGGTGGCTTTTAAGTGTGTTTCAAAAAGCTTTCAAGTATCTCCTCCTGGCTAAGAGAGGTTTAAGGGAAACAGTGTGGTAATAATCAGTTTTTAGAGTTTCAGGGTTTTTTGTTTGCTTAGGTGCTTGCAAAAATGTCACCAAAACTACAGGTAGTGGGAGTAAGGTGAGAGGGGAATATGAAGCCAACAGGGCTTAATTTTTACCATTGTATATTCAACCTTTCACTTAATCACCTTTACGCTACGAGATACTTGACTTAAAGCAAGTTTCTTCAGATGTTTTTATTCTAAGGAAAATAATAATGAATATATGAAATAATTTCTGCTTTCGTTTAAAGTCAGCAAAATACAGAAATCTTAATTCGAAACCAACTTTAATACACAGTCTTCCTTAACTCTGAAACATTGCCCTGAATCTATTATATATTACATTTTTTTTCTTTTAACCTTAAGAGTTAACTTTAAATGGGAGATTTTCCCCCTAAGAATGAGTGACAAGATGAACATTTGAAGTTGAAAAGGGTAGATGGAAGCACTCATTATAGCTTGGTGTAAGCTGGCAGTGACTGGCAGGTCAGCATGTTACAACACACTGTACATAGACAGCACTTTCTTTGTACCCAGACAGTGCTTGGTATGTTACAGAGTTATCTGGGCAAATAGTTTGAACAACTCTGATTCAGTTTTTGCTTCTGGTTTCTAATTGATTGATTGGCTTGGTTTAATCATTTTGACATAGAGCAAGATCATAGAATCATGGAATAGTTTGGGTTGGAAGGGACCTTTGAAGGTTCTCTAGTCCAACTCCCCTGCAAGGAGCAGGGACATCTCCAACCAGATCAGGTTGCTCAGAGCCCCATCCAGCCTGGCCTTGAACGTTTCCAGGGATGGGGCATCCACCACCTCTCTGGGCAACCTGTTCCAGTGTTCCACCACCCTCATTGTAAAATATTTCTTTCTTATATCCAGTCTGAACCTACCTCCCTGCATTTTAAAACCATTACCCCTTGTCCTATCAAAACAAGGTGACTTTTCTAACCAGAAATGGTATTTTACTTGGATAAGAGATTTTCCTGCCTTTAGAGGTATTGGTAGTTTTTTGAATGTGGTAGAAAAACTGAGCAGAGAAAATGCTCTAAAAAAGGCTGATTTATTTGTGAATTAATGTGATCTGTTTGTTTTTTTTCTTCTCCTGAGAAAAGCAGTGGAAGTTTTAGCACATAAGATGTGTAAAAACAAACTGAAATACTGTAAGAATATACTACGGAGGATTAACTTTAAGTGACTTAGGAAAGGGTGACTATATGTGATCTAATGGATCTTGATTTGTCTTGCATAATCCTTGCCAGGAGTAACTATAATTGCCATTCTGCTGACTGTATTGCTAAGCAAACTTTTTTTCCTCAGAAATAATTTTCATCAATCTCTTTACAGATGTGTGGTACTTTCTGACCCTTTGAAAGACTCTTCCCGTTCTCAGGAATCTTGGAATGCCTTCCTGACCAAACTCAGGACATTGCTTCTCATGTCTTTTACCAAAAACTTAGGCAAGTTTGAAGATGACATGAGAACTTTGAGAGAGAAAAGGACTGAGCCAGGGTGGAGCTTCTGCGAGTATTTCATGGTCCAGGTAAGAGTCTCCTTTTTATTGAAGAAAGTACTTGAGTCCTAGTTTTAATAAAAGCTTTTTTTTTTTGTTGTAGTTGGCTTTCTGGCACTTAGAATGTTCTGCTCATTTTATGAGGGCTGGGGCAAGAATTATGAAGATGCATAAAAGCAGAAGTTTTACATCTTGTTTGCAGCAGATTTGTGTGACATTGTAGTACAGTGCTATTACAGAAGCAGAATCTTCTCAGGCCTTGTGGAAGTTTTATGAACCTCAACTGAAGCAAAAAAATTGCATCTATGAACTGTTTCAGTAGTTGCTCTTGAATTTTGGGTCCATGTCCCATTACTATGCCTGTACAAAGGCACTCAAACTTCTAATTAGTATTTAATATGAATGTTGCTATGCTTTCTTTGTTTACATTGTTATCAGTATGTATGGAGATTATTTTTAGAGAAATGTCTATTTTGAAGTATTCAAGTAGAGAATTACTTGAATTGCATTTTTTTTTCTATTTCTAAATGTCTTTGTTTTCTCTTTAGTATAGAGAAAAGCAAGAAACTCTTGTTTTACAGAACTAAAAGTCTTGATTACTTCGGAATTTTCTGGTCCCTTTACAGTGCCGTTCTCCACACCAATTCCACCAGATCTTCCCGTCTCCTTTGACTTTATGCACTATCTCTTGCATATGATATATCTAATTCTCAGACTTTTTCTACTTACCACTTTGGCTCTCTTTTCTGTGTACAACTGAACCCTTATTGATACTGCAGTTGGTGACTTCACTGTGTAAAGAGAGGAGAAAAAGTTATTACTGCTATGGGAGATGACTCCACCAATATTTTTCTCTTTTTTTTTTTTAAAAAAACCAAAACCAAAACCTTTTTAATAAATGTATGAACAATATCTCATAGTGAATCAGGATCTGAATGCACAAGAGAATTTACTGGTATAACTGTATGACTTAATCTTCCTTAGTGAACCTTCCTGTGTTAGGAAGAAATGGTGCATTGCTACAATGGCAGGTTTTCCTATATGTGTGAATACTGGAAGGGGAAGAATGTTGGAAGTAGTAGTTCTCAGAGCACTGTGTGGATGAGGGCAGGCTGTAAGACCCGACATGATTACTATCAGTAACATGCTCGTGTATTAATTGTGTGTCAAAAGGAAGAGCTGGCCTTTGTCTTTGAGATGCTGCAGCAATTTGAGGATGCACTAGTGCAGTATGATGAACTGGATGCCTTGTTTTCTCAATATGTTGTCAACTTTGGGGCTGGTGGTAAGTGTCTTTAAAATGTTAAATAGATGTTAAGTGTATCAATTTTTTCACTATGTTTCCGCTAAAACAACCTAATACTTTGGGTACCGTATGTGTACATGGGAGAAAAAGATGGTACATTGCAGAGAAGATGCAGCAGGCAGTTCGTGCTCGTTTTATGCTTTATGCAAACTCTAGAGTACAATCAGTTATATTATTGGTTTTTGTCTCTGAGGCTTAGAAGTAATTTTTAATGAAAACCTGTGTTTTGCTCTTACTCAATGATCATTACAAAAGGAGCCCTGAAACTCTATAATTACCTAAGTATTGATCTGGCTGGGATACAGCTGCTGTTTTCGCAGCTCACTGCTAAGTTATTCGGTAAAGAGCTTCCTGGAAAAATGCTTTCAGTTTTGCCTGAAATTACATGAGACATTTGGTAATCACTAAAAACCTGACTAGAAAGATGTGCTTTATTTTCACTACAGTAGATTTAACTTTCTCTTCAAGAAAAATTACTATTCAAGAAGTATCAGATAGCTCATTAAAACATTTTAACGTTAAAGCATATGTTGTTACATAACAACTTTAATCAGATGTGTGTTATGAACCTGGTAAAAATATAGCGGAGAAGTAATTGGAGTGAAATATATTTGTCCTAACTGAACCTAATGCTATACCTGAAAGTGAGGGCACATATGTCAATGATGGCTGAGTAAGAAATCCTTAAGTAGACAAAGCTTGTTTGTTTTGAACTTCAGGTGGGCTTAATTGCTGAGAAATATATTATAAACTGATTGCCACTATACTAATAAGAAACATGCAATTAAGATGAAATGCCTGTAGAGTTTAAAGGTTCTGAAATTCAGTTATCAACTTTGCTGTGGAAATTCTGGTGGTTTTTTGTTTTGTTTTTAAAGTTAAGACACTAAGTAATTTATTCATATGATAAACTTTAGAAAGAATGAGCCAGCTGACAACCTCTGTAGAGAGGAAAAAGAGGCTTTGATAGAAAGCAGTGGTTGATTCTTGGATATTAACTTTATTTGCTTAGATGGTGCAAACTGGCTGACATTTTTTTGCCAGCCAGTGAGGAGCTGGAATGGTTTAATTCTCCGAAAACCAATAGACATGGAGAAGAGAGAGCTAATTCAGAATCAAGAAGCTACTCTACTGGACTTGCGTAGTTACCTATTTTCTCGCCAGTGCACGTTATTAATCTTCCTGCAGAGGCCATGGGAGGTTTCCCAGCGAGCATTGGAGCTTCTTCACAACTGTGTGCAAGAACTCAAGCTATTGGAAGTGAGTCAGTGTAATATATTCCATTATGTAAATTATTTTATCCAATGATGATCTAACAAGATTTTTAAAGTTTACATGTTGATGACCAGAATACAGTAAGCACTGGCTGTGAGTTATCAAAATGATGCTGTAATAACAGATTGTAACAGTGCTACAGTTGAATGTTTCGTCATGAGAAAGAAATCTGGAGACATCACATCGAAAACCCAAACCTGTATTTAGTTAAAGTATTCTAGTTTTCACCTGGAAAGTCAACTTCTTAAGCTGGCAGGTAATTTGTCTGCTGCTTTCCTGGATTTATTACCAGTCTCTTGAACTATAGTTCCCATCATTTAAATCTATAACTGTTGTGTTGAAGAAAATAAGGCAGGGGGGTTAATATGCTGATATGCAGACTAGTAGTCTGTAACAAAAAGCAGTTTTGAACTAGAAACAGTATCTACATTAGGGGTTCTTACTGCCATGTACATTGGATGCTGCTTTGATCGCCTTTTGTGGTTCTTGCTATGTAATTCCTTTTGGTGCCCGATAATGCTCTTTTGTGTTATGCATATATCTCTGTCTATCTCATCCAATGACAGAAGAAAGAGAAAGAAACCAGTGATGACGCCCAAAGTTTTGTTGTTTTGTTGTGGGTTTTTTTTTTTGGTTTTTTTGGTTTTTTTTTGTCATTTTGCATGCATCCATGCTTTACAGCCCCTCCCTCTATACTTTAGTTTCTATTGGTGTTTTTTAATCTTCTAAGGAAGGTTTATTAGGGATGTTGTACACTGGTCATCCTCCATGTACGAACATGGATGTCTATGAACTGAAATACATCTTTAAAAACAGCATAGTGTACTTGAGAATACTTCTGGATTTCACCTTGTGACTCATCCATGTCCCTAATCCTGTGGATGTCTGGTTCTCTGTTAGTTTCATCTGCGCTGTTAAAATAGTAGCTGCTGACTTTTGTGTGTCTAATATTGTGATAGTAAATTCGTTAAGTCCCATGTGTTCATCTGCATTTAGAAACAGAAGATTTACTTCAGATGCATTGCCAACACCTTCATGTATTCTAAAACTAACATGTAATTCCCATATATAGTATGTTTTGTGTGTGTGTTTTGTGGTCATTTTTTTCATTCCAGAATAAATACATGCAGTCTTCTAAACCTCTGAGGGTGCTTCCTGCAGTTCCCCTTTTGCTCCACCCCAAGTCTGTCCTGTCCCTCCAATGTCTGGGGCTCTTCTCTGCACCATCTCTTATTTCTGTGGTTTCTGTCTTGATGTGGTGATCCAAACTGAGTGCAGGTGTTCAGGCTGTGAGACAGTAACACTTATTTGTGCATACCATGTAGTTACCACTGCTGAGCTAGTGATCACTGTTGTGATAGTGATAGAAAAGTCTTTCAGAATGCAGATCTTCAGGTTTTTTTTGTTTGGGTTTTTTTTTTTTTCCAAATGCATTGTGCTTGCATCTTGAGTTTTCCTATCGCATTAGTCAATTGTCTAGTTTATTATGGATTTCAAGGCTTTCCTTATCTTTCCAAAAGGAATATTTTTGCATTGTTTATGACAAGATTTTGAGATACCGCTATTGTGATTATAATCTAGATCTTTAGTTATGCTTATCTTTATCTTCGTTCTTGAAGTATTCTAGTATCAAACTCTCCTGTCTTTCTCTGTCATGTCCTGACTGATAATACCTTCTTGGTCTCCCCCCCGCTCCCTTCCCTCATGTGGTTGGCTTGTTTGTTTATCTCCATTCTTTAATTAGTTGTCCATGACAGATGTATTATCCTGTGATCAACAAACTTACTGTTGTGAAGGAAACGTAGATTAATTTTTTTTTTTCACATTTTTAAAATCTACTTCTTAGTGTACTTTTAGTTTCACTTAGATCTGATGTCTCCTTAGGAAAGTAGTAGTATATTTACAGAAATTTTTCCTAACTCTCCTTTCCCTAAGCTTATTTTCCAAACTTTTGGAATTTTTCCAATTACTAGTACCTCTTAGTCCTGTTTTCCTTTCCTGTTTTCTTTCATCTTGGTGAATGCATCCAATCTAGTTAATATAATCACTGTTTAGTTGCTTAGCTGTCGCTGAACTAATATATATAAATTATTCAGGAGGTAGTGAGAGTTGGCCTGTTTTCTGTGTGTTCTTAGAGTAAGCTTTTCCAAAAGGCTCTGCTATGTTGTATCAAGAAAAGTATTTTGTTGAACTGTTTTTTCATCTGACTAATGTTTATTTCTCAGTTATTTTTTTCCGTTCATCTTCAGGTCTCTGTTCCTCCTGGAGCTTTGGATTGTTGGGTATTTTTGAGTTGTTTGGAAGTCTTACAAAGAATAGAAGGCTGCTGTGATAGGGCTCAAATAGATGCAAATGTTTCCCACACAGTTGGCTTATGGAGCTATGCCACTGAGAAGGTGAGCAAATGATGTGTTGCAGTTGTGGTATTACAGTTTTGAAGTAGACCGTTTGTTTCTGTGGAACAGATCTTGCACTTTTTATTGTGGAATTTAATATGGAATTCTGTATATTGTCTTGAGTCTAGTCTAGATGAGACATTGAGTTTTATACCCGCTTTTTCTGCTGTCAAATGAGGCCTGGAGTGTTCTAGTTCATTATTTCTTCAGTATGTTAGTATGGTAGTAACAGGCCCCTAACTTCACCACAGGTTGTTATCCGTCGTGGCTTGTGAAAGAGGCAAATAAGTAATGATTTGCAATTTTTCAGTTACCACCCCTTACCATAAAGTAAAAGTTGTGAAGTGGCCTTACAGTTTGGTTAAGCCCCTTCCCTAATTATGTGAATGCCTTTCCAAGTTCCACCTATTCTGTTTCTATGAAAGAGTTGGTGTCTAAGGTTGCTACTGCTTTCCACTGTTGAAAAACAGTTTAGCAAGACGACAAACTCCAGAAAACTACTGAAATAGCATACTGTGATCTTTGTGGATGTTTTTGAAGACCAGGGTGAGCTCATCCTCTTGTTTGTATAGCCTGTGGAATATTTTCTGTTTATTTTAATCATAGTTTCTTCATATTGCAGTAGACTTAGGAATCCTCTAACTGACCCTAGGAGGTC